>JAZHYW010065456.1:0-69475 GCA_037355805.1 Ixodes ricinus
TTAAGTGTAAACTCTGCACACAGATTTCAGTTTACATATGTGGTTGAGTGCGTTGTTTTCGTTAGTAGGGAGTATGTCAAGTGGAACACTCGGTTTAATGGAATAAATAGGTTTGTAAGTGTGTGAGTCGCTGTTTTTATTCTTCCTTGCAAGATGCGTGGGTGCTGGAAAGTGATGGGATTATTTTCGTCATTCTTGTCCAGCTTGCTTGCAGCTTTGCATTTAATTGCATTATAATTAGAAACGGCCTAGTGAAAAGAGACAGCAAACTGGACGGCCATCTTCAACGGGCCGGCTGAAGATGGGCCGCCTGTATTGACTTGACATGTCACAACTATTAAGCCGTGAGAAGTTGGATCTGATGTGACGGCTGTATTTCCGTGACATTATGTCACGGCAATCGAGCCATGACACGAGATTCAACTTGTCACGGCTACATAGCCGTGACGTAATATCATGGCAATACAGCCGTGACACTAAGATCGAACTTGTGACGGCTACGTAGCCGCGTAGCCGTGACAGAATGCCACGGCAAAACAGTCGTGACACCGAGATCCAATTTGTCACGGCTATAGAGCCATGATAAGTTGGATCTAACTTGTCACGGCTATCGGAGGCCCAATAGCCGGCCCCAGACTAAGAGTGTACCGCAAGAGGAACCAAGAGCGGCAGAATGCTTTAAGGCAGCAACTGAAACGGAGAGCTCCTGCAATTCAACAGTCTTGTAGCTTTTTAGTTTTGAGCAACGACCCTGGGAGCAGAATCTCATATTTCTAGGTGTGTTTCTGGTCAGCGTCGCGTCGCGTTCTTTCATGTATACGCGCAGTTAGCACCCGTGTGGACAGACGCTACACCGTTTCACGTTACGATGGAACGCAGAGTACGCTACGCGACATCGAATCGCCTTGTAAGTGTCAGGTGACGTACATGATGGGACGCCAGGAGGCTGCTTCACGTCAGTGCTACACATGGCCGAGTCTCGCGGACGCTAGCGGAGGTGACTCTTTGGTGGTCGCGTCTCGCGGACGGTATACAGCGACCTCTGGCCGTGAGAAACAGGCCTATGGCGGACACTAAAGTCACCGAATCTTCTCCAGGGCCGGTTTGCTCACCTTGCGGCCGCGGCTGCGGCTGCGGCCAAGAGGATTTTTATGTCACGTGACCATCTTCATGGGGACAACGAAGTACCTAGCGTCCCGGCCTAATGGCGGAGAAATCCGTATCGCTTCAAGCACAAAAGCCTAATTTCGCTCGCAGAAACTGTCTGCAGGGACTTTCAACTGGAGTCCAATTGACCGCCCCTTTATACTGGAGAAGCGGCAGGTAAAGTTACGGCCAGGGAGGGTAAATATGAGGCAAAATAAAGAAAAAAACCACGCGAGATAAAAGCGGTGGCAGTATATTTATATACCTTCGCCAGCGCCGGCGGCTCGCGCCTCCTCTTGTGGTCGAGAGGTTAGAGTGCCGGCACTTGGCGTCGCGGCGTGAAAGTCCCGGGTTCAAATCGCGCCACAAAACTCTCTTTTTTTCTGCTTGTATTTGACTGCATTCTCACTAAGAATGTAACACAAGGCCGTATGAGCTTTATGAAATTTTTGGGCGGGTAGTTCTGACTCACCAGTTCGTTGTTCATGACCTCGGAAGAGCGCATACATGTCTCTGGTTTTCTTTACCATGGATTTCCCCAGACCCCCCTAGGGGGGGGGGGTACTCCCCTAGTTTTCCTAGTTTTCCTTGAATCTAAAAAAAAAAAAATCTTTTTTTTCAGATTAAGTAGAAAACACCACCTTTCAGGTGTATATATAGAGAAAGGGAAACATACATTACGGGTATGAGCATTTGGTTAATAGACGTTTGTAATTTAGCTACTGGACTAAAAAAGAAACAGTTTTATGTTTTATCTAGCCTCGCCTCGCATCGCCTCCCCCCGAGCCATTGGGACACCCCCCTTGATTAGAATCCTGGGAAACCCCTGTCCTTTACCAACTTCCGCCATGCCTCCTGCGGCTGCCGTGCACTCCGCGGAAAGCTTATATTTGTTGACAATATCTTCCCATGCCTGTCTCTTCGTTCGCCAGGTAACTGTGCTGCTGAATTTCTCTAGAATTTGTTGTTTTCGTTCTCCAATTGCTCTAATTAATTCCATTTGTTGATCCAAAGTCATTTTAGGTGTTTGCGTTCGAGAGATGGGTTGCGATGTCGACGCCTGACTCATTTTTGCATTCGGTTGTGATCGTCTGATATCCATACTAAAATTCTACTCGTAATGTGTTAATATTACAAAACGATTGCCACAGCGAGATGTAAAGAGTAAAAATATAATTTTTATCACATTCCATGCAAGTAAAAGTATAATATCTTTTATTTCGGTTTTACAACTTTCTCAGACGTTTGACTTGTTGTCTTGCCTGTAGGATTTCACTCAATCAATGCATCTACGGCTGCTATTTTTTTGTGTGTGTGTGTTTATTTCGTAGAATCTTTTTTTTAGTTGACACGACTGCAGTGTGTATTAGTACTAAATAGGCGCCTCCTGTTATTGAAAAGAGTCGTAGCAAGAGCGTTGTATATTTAAAAACACATAAAATAAATAGTAGTTGCTGGGAAAAGGATGCTTGTTTCGGCCCCGTTTGTGTGAAAGTCATAAAGATGCTGTAATCTTGGTGTCCTTTTAATGAACATTATGAAACGTTCGTATTTGCGCGTTAACTTGGCTTGATCTTGGTTTCCTTTTTAATGAACATTATGAAACGATTGTAGAAGCGCGTTAACTTGGCTTACCGTAACCTTTTTTTTTTCCCGGTTTGTCAGCCGAAGAAGTGGGGCAAACAGTAAAAATCGTGTAAGGCGCACTAGTCCTAGTGGATGATTAGTAAAAAACGATCACACATAAAAACAAAACACACTCGCAGAATAAAAAAAATAAAAAAAGTTTCCGCCGAGATTTGAACCCGGAACTGTCACGCCGCGACGGCAAGTCCCGGCGCTGAAACCGCTCGACTGCTGAAGACGCTGTTCGGACCGGCGCTGGCACAGATATATAAATACGAAACCACAACTTTCGTTTTGCGTGAGTTTTTCTTTATTTTGGCTTATATTTACCTTCCCTGGCCGTAACTTCACCTGCCGCTCCTAAAGTATGATGGGGCGGTTAATTGGACTTCAGTTGAAAGCCTCTGCAGTCAGTTTCTGCGAGCGAAATTAGACTTTGCACTCGAAGCGGCACGGACTTCTCTGCCATTAGGGCAGGGACGCTAGGTACTTCCTTGTCCCCATGGAGCTGGTCACGTGACATAGAAATCCCTCTTGGCCTGCAGCCGCAGCAGGTGAGCAAACCGGCACAGAGGACCGAAACTCTCAAGCTTTGTTTCAAAACCGAGTCGTGGCGCAGCGGTCGCGCGCTCCAACCCGTCCCCAATGAGGCACCGCCCTGTGCGGTGGAAGCGAAGCGCGTATGCAGTGTAGCGTTCATTCTTGTGCAGAGCTCTTCAATCCACTTTCCTGGTCGGTGGCGACACTGGTTTGTTTTTATTAAAGTTATTTCCTTTGTTCCGAGTGGTGCGTGATCGACTTGCTCCTCGCTGTATCGTCTCTACCCCTTTCGCCTCGAAACACACCGAAGTCGAGCGTTAGGCTTAGCGTCTGAGGCATAGAGTTTGAAACGTAGCACCAGCGCAACCGGAGTGAGCAAACGAGCCGGCCATCTTCTTTGGCGAACCAGGTTGGTGGCTGCCTGATATAGAAAACAAACAAAAAAACTAGAGGAAATCAGCGCACCTTCCGTTCGGTCCTAATTATTATATTATACCTTTCATTATTATGCTTTAGAGAGTATTATACCTTAGAGAGGTAAACCGGAACCCACGGATCGCAGTGGAAATGGCACTACCCCCGGTTGCCGCCATCTTGCCTGTTTGCCACATTAGTAATCACGTGACGTTAAGATGGCTGCGCCCAGTGGTGGGCACGATCGGATTGGCCAGGTCACGGTCAGCAGATGGGCCCTCTGGGGCTGTGTTACAATCTTGCTCGAATGGACCCGAGTTATTCCGGCGGATCAAGTCACGTGACAAAACAGATACAGCAATGCTGGACACGGGTAGGTTTTCGAGCGCAACGGCTTTAAGACCTTTACCCAGGAGTGAGATAGAGTACATTTTGGAACACGGCCACACGGCCTGTATACGGGGGCCGAGCCGAGCGAGCGGGTGCGAGCTGGCCGAAAGCGGCTGGCATGGCGACGGCGGTGCGAGTCGCATTCAACCGCGATGATCGTGTTGTGGGAGAATGCTAAATCTCCATGTGTGCCATGTTTGGCCAAAGCCAAACATGGCACACAAGATTAAGTCCGGCCAAACACATAGAATGTGTGCCGTTTTAAGTGCAATGCCGAAGAACACAGTGCAGCTCCAATCAATGAACAGACAGTAAAAAATTGTACAAGCTTGTTCATGCTGATGAAGAGTGCAAAGCACATAATGTGTTATGGGCCTTATACTTATCGGCGTTCGCATGCGGGGTCCACGGTGAAGGATCTTCATGCTGCTTCTGCCATTTCATACGTTCTCGATAAGCTCACCTCTCTCTTCTTTCAGCCTGGCCAAGAAGAGAGGCTCTGAACGGCACCGCCTCGTAAGACAGCAAGCGTTTCGAAGATTCGCTTCCATTTCTGACAAACGCCGTGAGATGGCGCAGCATGACATGCCCACACGCAAAGCGTCCTTTATACTGACAAAGCCTGGCAGATCGCCACGAGAAGCGCCGGCCGAAATGGAAAAGGTAGAGCGGCAGACAACGCAGGAGAGAGAGCCACGTGACTGGCGCCCCGCTGCGGCGAGACGCTAAAACACAATTCTCCCTAGTGAACAAGTGTGTTTCGGGTTCTCGTCGCTGCAAAAGCTGTGCGCTGATGTCTAGGTTCCCCGAAAAATGGATCTTTGATGCTCTGTGCTACCAGATCCTGGAGCTCCAAATCTGCGACCGGACACTCTATGGCTCCGTCGTCGAACTGCCAGGCTTTGTGGTATAGAGGAGGCTATGCCACACTCTTTCAGGCCGCCTTGCGCGGCCTGAAATCGGACAGTAAACGCATAAAACGTGACTGTTTTCTCAAATGCATATAAGTGGAATCGTTTTCTCCGGCATATTACTTGTGAATTAATTTAACCAGCATTTCTTGGAAGCAGGTTCCTCCACAAGCACAAGCGCAATGCCGACTTCAAAATCTGCTACCTCGCACGTTGGCCCCGCCTAATATGATTCTTTGTTTCTAACGCCTACCACAGCCTACCACAGAACAAGGAATGATATCTATTGTAAACGCATTAAAAAATACGTGCTCGCCCGGCGACGACCACATCAGCTCTCTTCCGATCTTCCGATGTGATCCCTGGCACCTTTCTCAATAAACTGACAATCGCGCGTGTTGCGATAATTTATAAAGTGGAAACAAAAATGACTTAGGCAACTATAGGCCAATCTCTGTACTGCCGCGTTTTTCTAAAATTGCGGAACGTAATATTTATAATATATTATACAACTTTTTAGAAGATCGGAAAGTAATTAGTAAACAGCAATATGAATTTCAAATCGGTAAATTGGCTGAAAGCGCATCAGTAGGTGTATACTCTATAACGCTGAACAATAACTCTTTACTGTCGGGATCTTTCTTGACTCCCGTAAATCATTCGGCTCTATTAAGCACAAAACTTTTATCGAAAAAAATAGGCTTGCATGGCATTCGTGGAGTACCAGACTTGGACGTAGTTCAACTACTATACTCAAACTACTGTAGTTTAACTACTTTTCCGAGTAACTTGGTAACTTCAATTACAACTTTATATGGGTAATTAGTAGCTTAACTTAACTACTTTTTTTCAGGTAACTTCTGCTCAAATTACTAACTACTTTCGAAATCTAGTGCTAATTTTGCTCACCACAAAAGTTTGAGCGCAGAAATAAATAAGACGCCGGCAGATGGAGTGAAATTTCCGAGCAAGGGGCCCCCTCACATTCCGTTCGCACGAACTTATACTCGGCAGCCGTAGGAACTGTATCACAAGTGTCCTTGGGCCAAGGTGGCGACGAGCAGCCAAAACATAACACCGGCGCGCACTTGGTCGGGTATTGACCTAATCCGGTAATGCACGCAGGCGCCGCGCCTCCAGCTGCAACCGTGAAAGACGGGGACACCCCGAAGGTTGTTGTTGTTTTCATGTTGTCTGCCTTTAGTGAATTCTGACTCAAGTGGTTTGGGGGTTCCACGGGTAGGCGCCACTGGAATGACCTCGCAGCTGGGCGCCTGTTCCCATGGTCGCCTCGTCGTCAGCGCATACTCCCTTGCAAAGCCGGACTCCCCGCGCACAAACGCAGACACGGATAATCCGTTCATAGAAGCACCTTCCCGCTTCCGGCTGCAACTGTATGAGCGGCGATGCTTGTTCACGTAATCCTTCGCGTCCTTCCGATACTGTAGTCGCCGGAGAGGATTGCGAGTCACCCTTGGGAGATCCTTTTGTTGGACCCGGCGTCAGCGGCAAGTATACTTTGTTTCAACTTTTGTTAAACCAAAACAATTTTATTTCTTCAGTAGCGTAGCACTAGCACCGCAACGAAACACGCAGTCGTCCGGATGATCTCATCGTCGTGGCGCGAGACTTGAACCCTTGACGGTCAGGTGCACTCGCTCAACGTGCTCTCCGAACGTCGTGGGAATAAAGAGGGGCCAGTCATAACAATATCAACTTGCCTAAAAAAAAAGAGATTTTTTTTTTGTAAAAGACCTTTTAGGAGAGGCAAACCTCACATGTTTCGTCATGGACACTGAAGATGCTTATACTCGCTTTCCCTACCCTGCACAGCTTGTTTCTGAAATGCAACGCTGCCGTTCCCCCGCGCGTTGGTGGAACGTCTTTTTAGCTTGGCTGGGAACATCTTTAGGAGGAAATGGGTAAAACTATCCGATAAGGACTTTGAAAGTTAATTGCTTCCGCGAGTGAATAAACTATTTTGGTGAAAACACAAGCCATAAAATGGCTGCATTTATTTTAGGCTCGCAGGGGTTTTCACGGATCAAAACTGCTGTTCATTTTGCTACCACAAAAAATATAAAAAGTAACTTCGAAAGTAACTTCAAAGTAACTCACTACTTTTGGCAGTAATTAGTAGTTTACTCAAATACCATTACAAACGCGTAATTTCTACTCTACTCCAATTACTTTTGGTGTCAATACTCAGTAACTTAACTTAACTACCTTTTTTGAGTAACTTGTATACATGTCTGGTGGAGTAGCATGTAATCTTACAGAAATTTATCTTTCAGAAAGAAAACAGTACTCGCAGCTGCATGCAATTCAATCCCAAATAGGTGTAATAAAATATGGAGTTCCCCAGGGTCCATTCTCGGTCCCTTAATTTTCATCCTGTACCTAATTGACATTGTTAACATCCCTTTAACCTCTGATATATTTCGATATTCTGATGATACTAACGTATTTTTTTCAAGTACAGATATTGTTTCTCTTGCACGCCGTTCAAATATATGGCTAGGTCAGCTATAAATTTGGCTTATCATAAAGAAAATTAACTTAAATGTAAACAAAAAGTTTTATTTTTTCTTGCAAAAAATAAGTCATTGCATTAGGACAACTTTGCGCATCAACAGATGTTAAATTACGCAAATAAACGTCTGTAAATTTTTAGGAGTTTGCCATAAAACTATAATTTAAGTTGGACTGCTCACATTAAGAAGGTATGAATAAAAATATCCAGATCTATCCGATTAATATACCGGTTCAAATATCCTCTACCACTGAGTTTAAAAATACAATTATACTTCTCTTTAGTTTACTCCCAATTTGTGTAATGTCATCTTATCTGGGGTATGTGCAATAAGACTGATTCAAGATTTACTTCTTTCGCTTCAAACAAGTTCCCCACAAAGAATGTTCCTTCGTAAAACTGTTGCTAACAAACGTTTATATAAGAAGCTCGCAATATTACCTTTCTCTAGAGCTTTATAGTTTCTGCCTAGCTAATTTATTCTATTACAAAGCTAGACACGACTTTACTTATTCTAAAAACAAGTACCTATAAAGAAACACAGCATATGAGCTATGCACCGTATTCCTGTTGGGGTCCAGGCCACGAACAAAACTATGATACCCAAACTATTGATAATCAAATGATAGCCTCATGCAGTATGCACCCTTTTTTATTTGGATGTGCTCCAAAAAGTAGAACCATGTACCCCCCCCCCCTCCAAAAGAGAAAAAAAAAAACAAAAAAATTCCAAAGTTTTAATATTATATTTTGTCTGCTCTTAGCTATACTAATAAAATCAATTAGAACATATAAATGTAACTCGACGAGGAGCATCCTTTTTCTGTCTGTACCGTTAACAACCTAATCGTATGTTCTTTGATTTCCTTGTTATTTGTTTGGTGATTGAGCTGATGGCTCCCCTTGCACTGTGGTTGTGTTAAGTATATATATACATATATATATATATATATATATATATATATATATATATATATATATATATTATTATTAACATTATTAGCATGTCCTGCTGTCTGTCTGATGTGCAAACCGAGGTGAGAGCCTCGTCGGAAGACACATTAGTCTCCTTTAGCAGCACGTTGTGGACATTTTTACTTTGTATTTATGTCCAAATAAACTTTGATTGACTCCGTGTTAAAAAAGCCACTCCGTCATATTGTAATTTGTTTGTTTTCCTAATTCTCCTTTGGGAAGTCTATTCAGGTCGTGTTCAATTATCCCTCCGTCAACTGCGGCTTTGTTGCCGAGTTATTGGTTTATAGCTCATACCGTTCAACGCTGAAACGCCGACAGTGTGTGAGGCGGAACGCTAGAAAAGAGGCGGCGGTCTTTGCGGTGAAGAGAAGCTCTCAAGCGAGCCCTTTCAAAACCGGTACGGCCCAAAGAAAAATCGCCTTTCAACAACATGGAGTTTTCTTAGAAGCAATTGGAGCGCAAGAAAAATAATAAAATAAAGCAGTCTAGCGACACTATTTTTTTTTGCGTGTGTGAGACCTACGTTGTGTCAAAGAGGCTGCAGCGAAGAGGGGTTGTAAAATTTAAACAAAAGCGTCAGTTACTGCCGAACGCATGAAACGTTGTTCTTTTATGTTTCTGTTTCCTTTAACCGACAGAGCATAGAGAGAGAGAGAAGCGAAGTGGCGAGCAAAGCTGAGTAAAAAGAACCGAAAATGAAACCCGGAGGAATACAATGGAAGCACCTCAGCACACAAAGGGTGCGGTTCCGGTGGTAGTTTCAAAGAAGAGAACGGGTCAAGTGGAAAGCTGTTGCATGCGATAAGCAACATTTTCGTGTAGTGCCCTTTATTGAATACGCCTGAGCTCTTTTTTTTGTTTTGCTGCCAATTTTTTAAATCTTATTTTGGTCGGTTTTTGTCTTAGAGTAATAAATATGCTTCTCTTGTCGTTGTTATTATTTGTTCCGCTCATGTATAAATTACCTTTACCCTAGCGGCTATATTTAATACGAGTCAAACATTTATATTGCAGAGTTTATATATTCGCCTTAGACTTTCGTGTGTTTATATATAAAAAGAAAAGTCGGCGAATGTTTTACGTTGTTTATTTTTATTTATTATATCGGTGTATTTCAGTGATTTGCTTCGGACGAACTCTAAAAACGAAAAATATCGGGAAAAAGTATAGAACTAACGAAAAAATAAACGTTTAGTTTAAAGGGAAGAGTTTTGAGAAAAACAGTTTCGAACTTGAAGAAAAGTTTCAAGAAATCTTTATTTTTTCCCGCTTTTTAACCCATTACGCATTTTTGACGCCAACGGATGTTTATCTCTGTTATCTAGGTTTAAACTGGAAAAGAAGCCGAATGTTAAAGTGTACTCTGAACCTAGGACAATTATTTATAACAATAAAAAACAAAGCAAAAAAAAAAAACGGAACTGTGTTTTTGCGGTTTTTTGTTGGAAACCACGTCGAAATGCCATAGCAATGATTGTCTTCTATGAAGGCTATATTCCGGAGACTAGATAGCGGCAAACCCGTCTATAGTCTGTTAGAACTCAAGAACGAAGGGCGAGGGTAAGACGGGCCGGGGAGGAGGAAGCAGAGGGAACGCTAAAGAGAGAAGGAGGTTTCTTTCTCCCTTCTACAGGGTTCCGTCTGCTTCTCCTCCACGGCCCGTCTTACCCTCGCCCTTCGTTCTTGAGTTGCAACGGACTATAGCTGTATGCGGCGCCTGGAAACACGTCTCCAACTCATACTTCATAAGTGGACCTGAGCTGGCAAGAAAAATGGCGTCACAGAAGCCGGAGTGTCAAACTGTCGGAATGTCGCGATCATGCCGGTTTGTCTCAGAAATGCTGGCGAAAAACGCGAGCGAACGTGAGATGTCGCTGTCATCGCGGCGTCCCAACTTCTGTCTGCCAAAGCTTCCGTGGACTGCCACACTGGAGTGCGACCTGCAGCAGGACAGGAGTCCGCCCCATCAGCACGACTGCTGGGACACCACCAGCATTGCTACCGGCGACAGCGAGACGGCTTCTATAGCCTCGTTTCATGAAAGCGAGTTCAGCGCATCGACTCTACTCGTTCTTCGAACGAAGCCGACGCTGCAACGTTTACATGAATGCGCGACCAAGCCCTACACGAAGGTGGCGCCACGCCGTGTCAAAGCTCGAAGTTATGCAGTTCCGGCACCAGCCGCACCACGTTTTCGGGTACATCGACGTGGAGGCCTTTCGACGCGTTCAATGAACGTAAAGATCGTTCCCGCTGTCTTCGGTGCTGTGGAAGAAGTTACGAGACGGAAGAAACATGCAAAACCCAAGCGTTTAGGGCTCCAGGTCGGGCCGCCGGGTCACCAAGGGCCAGAGGCGACGTGTGCGCACGCTTTGAGGACGCCTCCGCGCTTCGCCGCGCCAGACCTCGCCGATCGCGACCAGACCACCGGACCCCAGGTTCGAAAGGCTCCTGCGCAGCCAGGAACGGCACCGAGGTAGGAGCTGCTCGTTCTGCGCTAGCCATAGCTGCTCGGAGCTCTCGGTGTCGTTCGTGCTTGCGACGAAGCCTTTCAGACGCGGAAGTCGTACTTCGCAAGGCTTGGACGAGGGCCGCCCTCACCGAGCAGCTCCGCTATCCGCTTACTTATGATGGCAATAAAGCTCGCGTTTGTTCTTGGGAAAAAATTGCGGTCGACCATACGGGACCGTTCTCCGCGCCGCCGACGAGGTTGGCAGCCGCCATGTTCTCAGCTGTTCACTCGCTCCCGCAGCGAGCCCCTTCCCATAATCCTCCCCGTTCCAAAATGCGATGCGACCTCCGTTTACATGGGCTGAATGAATGCGCACTCGCCATCTCGATCCACCTCTGTCTAGCGACCTGAATCAACACCACCTTGACAGAAGGCCTCCGCACGCGTCATCACAGTCAGATCGATCGAGGCGTGAGATTGGCCACGAGTGCTGCGTCAGTGTTCGGCTGGGGCTCGTGTCCAATCAGCGCGTTGAAGGTCGGGCTCGGGCCCAATCGCCGAGTTAGCGCCATCCGACTCTGATGACGTTTCGCGAAGGAAGAGGAAGTCATGTGGAAGGCTTTCATTCTCGGGTGGTGTTGCCTGAATGCGATGCGCTTTCTTTGCGCATTATGCCGTTTACATGACCGCATTGAATGCGACAACTGGATTCGATGCGACTGAGTCGCATTCATGTAAACGCGGCTCGTGACGCCGCCGGGCGGAAATCTATACGGAAAGCAAGTCGTCTGCTTCTTGCTCAGGAGTGGTGGGGATGTCAGAACGACGCCGAGCTCTGATTGGCTGATCGCAAAAAACAGTGGGTAGACCTCAATGCTCGATGTCTTGAGGTCTACCCACTATCTCTTTTCAGTCAGCCAATAAGAGCTCGGCGTCATTCTGACGCCGCCGCTGCTCCTGGTGGAAGAAGCAGGCGACTTGCTATCAACATTGGGACGACTTTTTTGGACGATGTAAACGCAGCAGTAGGAGACGCGCTTCCAGAGCGCCATACCGGCAGGGTAAAAAAGCAGTCAACGCCGCGTACATTTTCATTTCGATAAATGCGCTTTGTCGTTGTACGTCTTTTGTCTCTTTTACCTTCTTAACCGACTAAAAATGCGGCGTTGTCATGGCGACGGTATGTACCATGCCTCGTTCCATTCAGCGCGTTTCATTCCTTGCCCCGCGCATGGCTAGTGCGATAAAGAAAAGGAGAACGGCATTTGAACCTCACTCTGCCTGCTCAAGTGCATGAGTTTTGATGTGGCCACCGGAATTTTCAAGAATGGGTTGTGTGTGTGTGGGGGGGGGGGTGATTTAAAAAATGAATAACACAAAAGCATGAAAGGAGCCTGTATACTGCTTGTACAAAAAAAAGTTTGGAAGCCATTGAGCGCCTGCCGACTTTTGGGTCTCTGCTTCTTCTGAAGCCAGGTTTATCAGCTTAGGCAGAAAAAAAAATTATAATAAAAATACAACAATTCACTTAAAAAAAGGATAAACATCAACACAAAACAGATAGGAACGGGGACGCAAAAAAAGAATAATAATGGATTTCAGGGCATTCTCATTCCAAGGCTATCTGTTATGCAGATCTTCTGAAGTTCGGCGTGATGTTTGCTACGTTGAGTGCACCGCGCACGCGCCTCGAGGATTTTATTACCGCATATTTCGACTCGCTGGGGATATTTTCGCCCTGAGGAAACCGATGTTGATTGCGTTGTGTGCTCGAGAAGTAAGCATGTCTGAATTAGCTGGAGACTGACGTAAATAAACTAATATATACGCGCCGATCTCGTCGTAAATTTAACGGGAGTTACCCCAAGTAACTGAAAGCTCCAGAAGCTCGAAGCTTGGCGAGTTTTGGGGGCATCTCATTAACGCTCCGCTGCCAATGAGATAACCGCCTTCGAAGAGTAAAAAAACACCGGACAACCAATCAGGATGAAGGAACCCTGAATTAACATGATAAGCCACGCCCGGGTTTCTTCCGCTTTCGGCGACTATGCGGACAGCAAGTCGTCCGCTTCTTGCGCAGTGATTGCGGTGACGTCAGAATGACGCCGAGTTCTGATTGGCTTTGATGGAAAGGATAGTGGGTCGACCTCAATACTCAACGCCTCAAGGTCTACCGACAATTTTTTTTTCAATCAGCCAATAAGAGTTTGGCGTTTTGACATCATTGCAATCCCTGTACACGAAGCAGACGAACTTGCGCTCCAAATAGTAGAAAGTAGAGATATATTTCATTCCGATTTCCTCGCTGCCGCCCATTAAATAAGAGATGTGGCTTTCGCTGAAAGCCTCATCGTATTACAGCTCGGAGCACGTGGAGCGAAAACTCGCGGCTGCAGAGACCCAGGAATCCCGAGGTTCGATTCCCCGCCCCAGCCTGTTTCGATATGGATGAGAGTCGTATACCGGTGTTCGGTCGTGTACAGTTGGCACGGAATGAAACGCGAACAAGGAGCGCATGGTTTTTGACCCACGCTGAGTCACCTAGAGACGCAATACCGAAGGTTTGGATGCACTGAGCAAAGAGTCTAACAAATCGAAGGATAGACGCCTTTTCTTGCAGCTCCATCTGGTTCAGGTGGTGCAGCATCTAGCGGACTCCATGCACCCACTGTTCGCGTTTCATTCCGTGCCGACTGTAAATCTATAGTGGGTGGGGCAGCGTGAAATACCTCACAGGCTAGCAGTTGTACAGGGCCGGCTAGATTTCTCATCTACAGTGGGTAGCAGTTTCGGCCTGTTTCTGGTAGATTAACCTCCCGCTGCATAAACAACAACGACGAATTGCTTTTTTAATATTATCATCGTATTATAATACACCAACGTAGGTAGGAAACACGCAGAGTTTTGAGATACTGGAAGGAGATACAATAAATATTTAATGCACATTGGATGCATTTAGTTTAATATTTCCTCGCATGCGTTTAGTAATGACTGGTAAAGAGAAGCTGTGAAAATATTGAAAGCGGCCGTTTTTACGCTTTTGCATCGGCAGTTTAAAGGGTCGGGGCCACGAGTTTTGCACTTTGCGTAAATAACACTTAGAATAGGTCCCTTACGTTTATAGCCCATGAAACACGGCGTTAGGTTTTCTCGTTGAGCAATATTAATATTAAAAAAATAAGCAGCGTTTCTTTTTTATTATTAACTTGCAGTTAAAACAAGCGGCTACGTTATCTGAAGTTGAATGTATGCCGCCAATGTTTATCATGGCCACGCGCTGGGGTTGGCGAACCAGAACTACTCCCATAAATTTGTCACTGCGCGGGTTGCATTCTGAGAACCTGTGGGGCAGGCTCGAGCGCGTATAGATTTTGCCTCCCACTGATTCCCACAATGCACAACGTCATTACACCGCGATGGGGCGCTTCAAGTTTTGGAATGAGTCTCCAGACATTATTTTGGTCATTCAAGCTAGAGACCATTCTCTAAATTACCCATACACCAAGGAACGTGCTGCGAGTGTACCGTATTTTCCGGGCTATAGTCCGCGAACTACAGATGCTTAATAGTTGAAATTTTAAGCTGTGCGGACTATACAGGAATTTTGTTTCTCAAGATCGTTCATTATGAGGAGACATGACGGATTTTGTTAATGAAAAAGTACGTTAGTGATGAGCACGTTCAAAGAATGCAGAGGGGAAGGACGCCAGGACAACGGTCAAAAGCCGCATGGCCAGTGCATCAACAATGGCGGCGCTCGAGTCAGCGCTGGCTTCCTCGACGTGCTGGAACAGAGGCTGCGATCGTTATAAAGTCAGCTCCAACCCTTAAACATGCCCCCTCCTGCAGTTTTTAATGCTACAATTGTCTGTGGATACCTCCCACGGCATTCCGAAACAGTAAGTGTGTCGTTAATGCTGGCCATCGGCGATGCAGCAGACGCCATCTTGTCCGCCCGTCTTTTCCGCCCGCCTCTCGCTGCTTTTGCTCCCGCGCTTTTGCTCCCGCGGCTGCTTTTGCTCCCACGTGCCTCTCGGTTAGTCCCGGTCGAATGCAGTTAGTCCTCAGAATTTGCGCACGGTACCTAGCTCGAACCAGATGGTCTCTTCGGGGAGCAAATGGGAGTTCTGGGCCCGTTTGCTCGAAGCGCTAACCGCGGCTAAAGTTAGCCGCAGTACCTATACTTCGTTTCAGCTTGGGTCCAGACGCAGCCGATGCTACAAGCACGAGCGTGTGGCCCTGAGCAGTGCCTGTACTGCACGAGCGCGCGTGCTTGGCAGGGACGCTGGAAGCCCGGAGCTCGCGCTTGTAGCATCGGCTGCGTCTGGACCCAAGCTGAAACGAAGTATAGGAGAGCGATTTTGAAATCACGTGACTGGCTCGGTAAAGATGCGGGGAAACATGGCGGTGCCCCGGTGACTGAGCGCCGCTCGCTTTGGAACTAACATGTCGTTGTAGCTGCAATATCGGGCGCGTTAGTCAGCAATCAATGGTGCCGGAGGCTTTCGCTTTTCCTTACCTCACTTAACTCGCAAAGCATGAGCAATGACCTCGCCGCATTTTTTAGATAGCCTTTCGATTCTGGCCATTCCTAAGCCTAAATGAACGCGGTAATTGTCGGCATGGCAACGTCTTTGGAAATTGGATTGCCTTGACTAAACCGGCCGGGTATTGATAGCACACAAAAGCAGACAGCGTCACAAAAGAACTTTTTCTAAATTTCCCAATCACCGAGGTGCATGCTACGAGTTTAGTTACACGCGCTGCACGCGCTGGCGTCTGCAGTAGTAACTGTTCTAAAGCGAAAAGTCAGAAACAAATTTTGCCTTGCACGCGCGTTCGTCAAAACCTTTTTATGATTATTTACTTCGAATCTTTTATAAGAGTAAGGCCAGCGCGCGGGCCGTAGAATTACACTTCCAGCGTTCTCCGCTTTAGTGTGCTATCAATAGCCGGCCGGTTGAGTCAAGGCAATCCACTTTCCAAAGACGTTGCCATGCCGACAATTACCGCGTTCATTTAAACTTAGGAATGGCCGGAATCGAAAGACTATCTAGAAAATGCGGTGATGTCATTGCTCATGCTTTGCGAGTTAAGTGAGTTAAGGCAAAGCGAAAGCCTCCTGCACCATTCGTTGCTGACTAACGCGCCCGATATTGCAGCTACAACGACGTATTAGTTCCAAAGCGAGCGGCGCTCACTCACCGGGGCACCGCCATGTTTCCCCGCATCCCTCTCGAGCAAGTCAGGTGATTTCAAAATCCCTCTCCTAGGTACAGCGGCTAACTTTAGCCGCGGTTAGCGCTTCGAGCAAACGGGCCCTGATGAGCAAATGCTGCCGTTAGTCCTTTGAGACCATATTTTTTCTTAGAGTGTATAGCATTCTCCTTGATGCTCGGGTAAAGGCTGGTTTACGCGTTTGCAACGGTCGCGTTCGCATGCAACAGTAACGACCAAATCACCGTAATAACCGCGACTCATGGATTGCTTCGCGAAGCTACCCCTTGCATCGCTCGCCATGCTGTGTGCGTCGAATACTTGTTTCGGGGACTTTGTCGTTACGGTCGTTTCGGTTGCATGCGAACGCGACTAACGCAAATGTGTGAATTCTCCTTAATTTAGCATTATCTGTTATGGGGGACGAGCCGCTATACCCGAATGCTCGTCAAGGTCTCGATTTTCGCCAGCTCAAATTGAGTGGTCACGCCATGCACGGGTCCAATCTATGAGCAGCATTCAAATATCGTCACTGGGGGACTATATCACTGGTGGACACTGTGACCTCCGAACTGCGGCGTCATCAAGTTTCGCGAAGGCGAGATTGAAAGAAGACGCTCGCTTTAGTCCTTGAAAGGTCATTTGATCAATGGCGTTGTGTACGAGATAACGTGGGTCCCACTGGTGCCAGCAATAGTCTCGTGTAAAGTGAAAAAAAAGAAAAAAAAACATTTCTGAATATTGTTTCACCGCTCCTTTAAATATATTTTAAAAAAAGTAACACTTATCATACGGAAAGAAGATCGAGCAGTCCTGCGTTCATGCACAGTAGTCAGAATGATAGCTGCGATTCGTCAATGTGAGGTCGTTGGGAATTGGAGTCACGTTCACGCACCCCAAACGAAATCGTTCGAAACAATATTTGAACAATTCTTTTGGGCCATATTGGACCAAAAAAAAAACAAAAACAAGAAAAACGGTGCATAGCATGTTGTATAATAGGAGATGGCGTGTTCGTCGGCCGCACCAAGACGGGCGCCACAAGCTTTCAAATAGAATCGGTAGCTTCCAAAACATGAAATAGTTTCCGATCAGAGGACGTGAAAGAGTGGGACTGGCCGCATTTCCAAAGTGCGACACAGCGAGTAGACAATGCGTTTAAAATTACCGATTAGACTGAACGTTGAAAAGTTGTATGTACATACAATGAATATTCAATGTGAATTGTAAATAGAACAATTGTGTGTGCTATATTGTGTTCACCATGAAGAGAAAAAAAAAGAAGAAAGAAAAGTTGTGGTGAAGCTTACTGGTAACGTCTCGCCATCACACGCAGCGAACCCACGTTCCATTCCCGCTAGCGGAGAGCGATCTGTTCAACGATTTTTCAACATCGGCGACGGACGCCCTACATCGGGAACTACCCACATCAACAATTACAACGGGCGTCATTTCCAGTGGTGGGAAGAGCACATAACAGGAATCGCTGTAAAATATTGGGAGGTAGAGAATGGGCAGCGCGTTTTGAACTGGACAGAGTGTTTGTCTACGAGCCTCTCTGAGCTCGTCGTTCGAAGAACACGTTGGACAGTAGCGCAGTCGGTGCCACTATTGGTCACCCGGTCGTGCGACCACCTGACGCCGCGTCACGTGACGCTGTGTCCTGTGACGTGGTGTCACATCGTGGTATCACGTGACGTCATGCCCCATTACGTATTCTCAGATCACGTCACGACACATCGTGCCGCGTTACGTGACGTCCCTGTTGCCACGACGTGACACGGTGATGTCGCGAGACGTCGTTCAAATCACGTGATGTCACGCTGGCGACGTCACGTGACCTCTGTCATGCTGAGGACGTCACACAACCGTCGCCCGCTAAATCTGGCGGGCGATATCCCGCGTGATCGAAGCTGGCATTTCCGTAACACATTTCTGTGACACATTTTCGTAGAGCCATATTTAATGGGACGTAGGTCCGCTAAAATTTTGGGCGCTTGTCGCGGTTTTTTTGTGACGCGGTTCCGTAACTAGAGAGCCTTTTGCTCTTGACAATCATGAACTACCGCCTGCGTCCCAAGCTACTGCCGGTCGCTCTATCTCTGCAAACCTGACGAGTTCGCTTATGTCACCGGTACTGGAAAGCAAAAATGCTACAGGTACATCAAAGTTGGAGATTTAACGAGGGCCTTAGGATGGACAGTTTAACGACTTAGAGGGGGCAAGTTGGTTTACAAAAATATTCGAAAACATTAAAGAAATCTCGCGCTTCTTCGTTCTTTTGGCGTTCACCCGGAGAATCGGTGGTTAAGCGTTTCATCGACTCTTTCAAGCAATGGTGTTAGGGTGGGCTTTGTCGTAAAGCCCATCTATCCTGGGAAAAGTGGCGCCATTCATTGTTGTGGAAATTCTTGAGGCACGTGCCGCGCGCCACTTCTGGGACGAACATGGCGACTGAAATCTTGCTTAGTGCTGCGCTGTGCGGCCATGATCTTCCTAAAGGCTGCACATTGCACGTGCCTCGTGCATCGACGCACCTTGCGCTACTTTTAAGACATGAAGGGGCTTTACTTTGTCATAGGGTGCCTACATGTCTGTCTGTCTCAGGGTGAAGACATCCATTGTTGCACTGAATGTTCAGCGTGTGACGCTCTCGCGCACTCGGTGCGTGACTTGGGCGCTAAAATGGCGTCTCTGCATTAGCCAAAGCTACGCGCTCGAGCTGATTGACACCGGATTGCGCGTACTTCAAAATGCATAAAAGGTATTGGGCGTAAAAATGGCTGAGATGTCACCACTCAAGCAAAAGCGCGCGTGTGTATGAAGGCACTCTACTTTGTCAGAGAGCGGAACACCGCCTGGTGTCGTTTGCCATCAAAAGGGTCTATACTCGTGGACAACTTTCTGCTGCTATGCGGTTAAAGTTATGGGCGCACGGGCGCTCGCGTATATTGAGCGGCGAACATAGTTGTGCACGCGCATTGTTTGCTTCCTTTGAAATGCCGTCAGAAAGTTGATCGCAAACATAGCGTCATCCTCATCTAAAAAAAAAAGAAAAAAAGGTCGGTTTTATGACACATTGTCAGTTAATATTCAAATCTTAGTCAGGATAGTTCATACATTATCTCGCAAACAAGACTGGAGCTAATTGGGTGCTCTCTGAAACGACTCTACACCTGGGAATAACAGGAATAACATTCCAGCTGAAAACAACGTCTCAACCGCAGGGAGCGCTTACACAGCCAGGTGATAAAAACGAAACAAAACCTTAATAAACCGCGAGTCAGAAGAAAAAAACAACCAAACCAAAGAAACAAATCAAGAACAAATGATTTTCGACGAGGTCGCTCGCTCGAATAAAATAAACCGGAATTAACTGCACACTACACAATTTCCCGCGTTCCAAATCGGTCGGCCTTCCACACAAAAAAAAAAAAACACGTTTCCTTCATCACGTGATAAGGCTGTTATAAAATCTCTTTCGTCCGGGACAAAGTTTATGGGCGAAACAATGGCGTCACTGCGTGGCAGAACCCCATCTCATGGCTGCGCCTCGCACTAGGCTTCTATACGGCCCATCTAAACCCTTTATGCTACCGTGCGGAGCTCTTGCTGTTCTTTTGTCTTCTTAACGTCATTGTTACGCGTTCCTGTTGAATGCCTCGTTTTTCGGAATGGCTCTGGGAAGAAGCCCGATGTCTCAACTCTATTTGTCGGGTGCCGCTTTGTGTGGGCGCGTTTCTGCGAACCTACCGACGTAAAAACGGCCTCCCCCCTCAACCCCATAAGGTTTTTAGTGGACGAGCACTCATGCTAGGGAAGTCGTAATGGTTATGGTCCATGTTGCTGCGAAGCGCTGCGCGGGCGTTGTGGACGCTAAGGGTGGCTGAGACGGAATGTAGCGGAACGCTGGCCCGTGCTTTCTTTACGACGGATTGTCGTTTTTTGATTGTGTGTACAGTGACGAAAAAACAACAAAAAAACACGAACGTGCGGTAATTATTTTTAGGATCCTTTGGGGAGAGAACTGGCGTTTATAGGTGGCGCATTCGTACTGGGGGATGTTTTGTTTCGTCCCGATACGGAAACCCAAATACAAAAATATGCAACCGCTTTTTTTTTTTATGAACTGGATATATGTAGTATTATTGCGATAAGAAGTGTCTTTGAGCGTTGCCCGATCCATGCGCATATGTTTGCTAATGGCGCCGAAAAAAAAGAAAAAAAAGAAAGGCAATAGCGAAGCGTAATAATTTTGAAGGGGAATGGACGGAACTCAGAGACATGTGAGATTGAATAATTAGTTTTTAAACGAATGTATTTGTTTTTGCGAACGCCGATTTTTCCAATAATTTTTGTGGCCGCATGTTTTACCAGAATCAAAATAAAACACACATACGTTGTAAGTTATAACGCAGCGAATAAAGATTGTACGTAGGAGTAATTAAAAAAAACAATATTTCTAACGATAATTTTTTTTTTTAAGTTTTGCGATTTAGGTGGGAACTTTGACACGTTGAAAGGAATGTCAGAGTGCGCTGCTTTAAAGCAAAATATTTCAAAAACGGTGACACATTCGATAGGTATACTTTTTTCAAATCGACATTACGCACGTTTAAAAAGAAGAAAAACTAATTCAGCGAAGAAAGATAGTTTGAATGGCACACCTTTACCTCGCCGAGAGAACGTACGCCAAAGCATTTAAATGTGGGCTGGCTGCAGGTGACAGGTCTCATGAGATTTTTTTTTCCTTTCTTTTGGCACTAAAGTGTGGGCGTCGATTTTCCCGATCATCTTTTCTTCACACAACAACAAGGCTTCTTCGATCTGCGAGAATGCTGCTGTTGGCCAGCTCGCTTTGCTCAACCAAATTGAAGCTTTACAAAGAGCACACCTCACGACTACAGTTCGAGCAATCCTAAAGCTTAAATCGTGGAGCGTTTTTCTTGCAGACATAATTTAGAAAGAAAGAAGGAAAGAAGGGAAGGAAGGAAGGAAGGAAGAGAGAGAAAGAAAGAGAGATAGAAAATGATAGATAGAGAGAGATAGAGAGAGAGATAGATAGATAGAGAGATAGAGAGAGAGAGAGAGATAGATAGATAGAGAGAGAGAGATAGATAGATAGAGAGAGATAGATAGAGAGATAGATAGATAGATGATAGATAGATAGAGAGATAGATAGATAGATAGATAGATAGATAGATAGATAGATAGACAGATAGATAGATAGACAGATAGATAGATAGATAGACAGATAGATAGATAGATAGATAGATAGATAGATAGATAGATAGATAGATAGATAGATAGATAGATAGATAGATAGATAGATAGATAGATAGATAGATAGATAGATAGATAGATAGATAGATAGATAGATAGATAGATAGATAGATAGATAGATAGATATCTACCTACCTATTTATTTATCTATCTACATAGCTAGCTAGCTGCCTACTAACTAGTTGCCTAGCTACCTACCTTGCTACCTACCTAGCTATCTAGCTACCTTCCACCTTTACCTAGCTACCTCACTACCTAGCTTAGCTAGCTAGGTGGCTAGTTAGCTATCTAGCTAGATTGGTAGCTAGCTTTAGATGTAAGAATAATGACGAAACACCGCGGTAACATAAAAAAAAAAGATTAAATTTTAGTTTTGCTCGTCTCAATACACCCAAGGTTTTCAGCAAGCGGATTGTAGATAAAAAAAAAGTAGTAACAGCTAAGACTATACAGTCCGAGATTTCATAAAATATTCTTTTGTAAATCTTGTTTACTTCGTCACACTTTTTTTTTTTTTGCGAAGAATGAACGAGACGGGAAGATTAGAGTGGAAAACCGCCAAAAACCGTCTGTCGGAGACAACCGAATGGGCTGAAGGCTCCCAACCGTCGCGTGAAAGCCTCACCTGGCCCCTATCCCTTCTTAGGAGCGGGATGGAAAACGACTGCCGTTTGGCGTCCTGCGCGGATAAAATCGGCGGGCATAAAAGCTGGTCGTCAAATGGACGCGCACAGAGACGGACCTCCACGGCGGCACTAAAGGCTTTCCCAATGGCGGCTCCCGGTTCCTTTTTGTGCACCTTCGTATCGTCGTCGAAGTGGCATCTACGTTTCATGAGGACCTTATAGTATCCTCAACCTCCCCAAGTTTCAACGTTACACTGTATAAAGGCTAGATGAGCTTTGGTAGAGTCTCTTCCCCGCTTGCGTCGTCGGAAAGGACTTTATTTTTGTAACGTTTCGCAGCGGGCTTAAAATCCGTTTAAAAGCGTTCTTCTGCTCTTTCATTATTTCGAACGACCACTTGCAAGCTCAGGAAAAAGCTCTTCGGTTTTTATATTTTATTTTTTCTTATTTGGACAGGTGGAATGGCGTAGCTGAATTATTGAAGAGCCAGAGAACAAAATGGATCCGCTTTAGAAAGAAAAATACAGTTCATTTTTTTTTTGTAAAATAAAGTGTTGAATAAAAGAGTTAAAAAAAAGGCAGTGCTCCCGATTGGAGTAGGATGCTGGGCAACCAGGCCTTTGGAACTTGTGGGAGGTATGCTCCTGACGGGAACGGTCACTGAAGACCTATATGAAATCGGACCTCGGAGAATTCTTTTAGGGGTCGCCACAGAAAACAACGAAAAACAAAATCATGATAGCTTTTAGTTCAATGCCCTCATTTTCTCAGTGAGTGCGGTGACCCGCTCGTCGAAATCTTTGCCTATGCAAGTCTACGCGACATTGTTGTACGATGCGGATTAAGTGGTGCAGCGCCAAAATTAAGTGGCTGGGTGTCGCTTAAAGACCGGAATTGTTGTCAATTAGAGTGGCCACAATAAATATGATGAAATAATGGTAAACGTAATATTATCTTTTCCGGTCTAGGGAAGGTCTGTAGACGCAAAGGGGCCTGTAGCTCCTACCCCAAAGTCCTGCCGCTTAGCGTCTGATTAACGAAACAAAAAAAACGGATTTATATTGCGAAAAAAAATAGGACTAACCCTTATCTTTAAAGTCTTCTAATGCATGCAATGCAGTGTAAAAGGGATACTTCAACGAAATTTGAAATATTCCCGTCGTGTTCAAAAATAGGTTGAATATGATCCACAATATCCGTAAATGACAATCGCCCGTTTGTATTTTGATCCTGGTGGCTGTATTTTTCGTTATAAACGGCCCACTCTGGCAAGCGCTCGGAGAAGGCCCAGCGCAATCGTGACGTAAGTCGTCTCAAACGAGCAAAGCTACGGCGAGGCTGACGTCGAGAGGATGGCCTAGTCGGTCCAGCCACCGAAGCGGCTGCTTTTGTACGAATTTTGAGTGACGGGTTAATCTTCTATAATCTTGTAGGGGGACAATGGCGACTTCTGCGACACACAAAAAGGATTCTCGGAAAGAGGGGAGTTGCTCCTTCCCCCTTCTCTCGTCGTGGCCGGAGGCGAGACGACTTCCGTCACTAGCTGTCAAGGTTCCTAGACGAGCATTACAAACGAGGCGTTAGCGACATCCACCAGGTGCTCTTTGCTAATCGTTTAATTCGTTTTAAAATTCCTTTTCGAGACTTTTTTAACAAGATATTGGTATGTTCCATGTGATACTGCTCTTTTGGACACATATAGACCAAAAAATGAGCGCCGAAATTTCGTTGTAGTATCCCTTTAAGAAGCGATCGTTTTGATGCGTTTTAAATACATCTAAGAGCCGTTTCGGGGAGGGAAGGAGAACCTAGACATTTATTAATTTATCCGCCAAACCTAGCGGGGAAACTCATTTGGTTTAGGGGTCCCGTCACATGGGGTCACGTGACACAAATTTTGCCGCTAAATCTAGCGGGAAAACTTCCTTACTGTATATGTCTCTTGACGTTAGGTCATGTGCGATAAATTTTGCCGCTAAATTTAGCAGGATAACTGAGTTGATGCATTGGTTACTTGACGTGAGGTATGCCGTTACATTTAGCGTGGAGGCTAAATTTATTTATACGCCACGTAACGTCAATGGCTTCGATAATTTTGGCGGGAAATTCACGGACGGACGAATGGACAAACTTTTGCGTGACAAAATAATTTTATGAATTAGAAAAGGTAATATAAAAAAAGCTATGATCTGGATAAGTCTTGGAAGTGAGGGTATGTGAACAACCTGAGATAATTAAGCCCATGATAAACGTCATTTTTTTTTGCTTGCCTTAGGATGGAGTCGTTTTTTGTTTCGCTTTCTGGCGCTTGTCCTAGCAAAGGCTAAACTAGTCATGGCGACAAAGCACTGTTTTCCCGTTACACGGATAATAGATATTTCAATAATTGGTACTAAAGCATCGTCAGCAATACTGCCGTCATTCCCGTCGTCTATACTCGTCAACATAAATGTAGTACCGAGCCGTAAACGAAATTAAAAGATAATATCTTTTTAGATACCTTATTGATATCGGCGCTGACTCAGCGAACTTTTTGTATTGTAGTGCCGTTGCCATTTCTGAATGTATGTACATCTTGACATATCAAATAGTAATACAACCACGAGCAAATAAACTATAAATAAACAACTAGAGTACGTACAGCAGCGCAGTTCACATAACTTTAAAAAAGCCAGCCCAAAAATAACCATAGTAACAACAACAACATTATTAAACCCGTCATTTCTAAATAAATCTCATAACTTCAAACAATTTAGAATTTATACACGCAAGTTTCGAAAAATCGATTAGAGTAAAAACATTTTAAATATAAATAGAAACACATAAAAACTTTCCTCTGTAGAGGTTGCTCGAGTTAAAAATAGGGGGTACAAATATGCATATTCAATCCGGTTGGCATTATCAAAGGGTTGCTTGAACTTACGAAAAACTCGTTAATAGCTTACCGAAATCAAGTGACATACCTCAAAAAAGCTTTTAAGGACAGACACGGCATCGTTAGATACAGTTCGTTTGCTCAGTGGAACACAATCAAACATTTTGAACGATGCGCAGCGTTCAGTACGGACAACCATTTTGCTCGAGCTTTGCAGCACCAAATCTAAGGCTGGCCTCGGTTTTTCGTTTTGGTTTGGCGGTTGCGCTTTCGTTTTTTTTTGTTTTTTACCAGCGGCGCATTGGGGTTTATACAAACGAAGTCGGCCGTACTGAAAGCGTTCGCTCCAGCAGCATGCGCTCAGACCCAGCAGAAACCAGTTTCCCGGTACAGAGCAGGCGTTCATCTCAATTTTGCCGCTGCTGCGGTCCGCCAGAAACCGACTTGCGTTGTTTTTTCTTCCGTTCCAGACAGACAAACACGTAGAACAAGAAACACAAACGAAAACAAAAAACACCCCCGGTCTTAAACGTACGTGCACGGCCATAAACGTCGACATGCTTATGATGAAAAATCGACGTTTGGGTTTATTGACATTAGGAGGGGGTTCATCGAGAGACTGCGTTTTGGATACTCGCATCGCTTTCGTTTGCTTGAATTGATTGGATTTCCGAAAGAACACGCGTGCTGCTTGGGGAAAGACCAAATTAATAAATAAGTACAAAAAAGTGATGGTTTTGTCGTTTCATTCCGTACAGACTGCCGCATGATGTTCGTCATATTGTGGTCGACTGGGGAAATCATCAATCTTTCTTAGTGAGTGGGTGCCCCGTATAAGAAATGGCTGATTGTTACGAAGTCGCTCCGAACGGACCGTTAAGGAAAGCTTTGGCAGAGGCAACACGAAGTCTCGGTCGACATAAATGTCTGTATTTGCTTTTACGATAAAAGGGAATATTAAGTCGTATGCCTCGTCGAGGCAAATGTCTTTGCTAACGTCTTTAGATGGGCATTCGAAAGTTCAGAGGCGGGGTTGTTCTATTTTTTTCTTGTGAGTTTGCGAGTGGAGTTGTAGTCGTTACGAGACGGATTTCCGTCATTTAAAAAAAATGAAAAAAAAAAGTTTTGAATAAATGGGGCTTAATTTTAAGAAATGAGGTCGACGTTAATCGGCGTCTCTATTCTACATTCATGCGACTCCAAAACGCATAAAAATATATATAAAAAAAAGGGGTCACGGCCTGGTCACAGATCTAAAGCAGCGATAACTCAGCTAGCGCTATTAAGAAAGCGCTGACTTTGCATAATATCAGCGCTGTATCCAATGCAGCTCCCACTGCCCGTGACCCTGCCTGTTCTCGGCTACGCACAAAAATCAGTGCCAACTCAGCTTTGAGTCAGTGCTTACACGGTAGCGCGGACGCAGTACTGAGCTTGCGTCACGTCAGAGCTGAGATCTCGGCATAGTGGAAGCGGCCGTCAATCATCATCATCGTGTCGCCGGGATAAATGGCCGGTCCCTCGTCGCCGGACAAACAATGTTTTACAATCCCCCCTCCACAACCTCCCAACAGTTCTAAATAATTTATTTTTTAATGAAAGAAATGTATTTTTATGTTCAAGGGCCGACTCAGGGTCACATGTTATCTAGACAGTTGAAAGTGTTTGTTGTAGATATTTCTCGTATTGACTATTTATATATATATATATATGGGGCATGTTGGCTTGAAGGCCGAAGGCGTAAAAGAGAGATATGCAGGGTGACGGTAGAAAACGAACCAGGAGGATTTTATTCGAGCGTTTCGACCTGAGACAGGTATATATATATATATATATATATATATATATATATATATATATATATATATATATATATATATATACTTTGTCGTTGTGTAACTACACGCTTCTTGTTGTTTTTATTGTTTGTTTTCGAAGTTGCTGCTCATGACCCCATCAAGCTGCGTTTAGCCGATTGTTGTCTGGGAGACCCTTTCTAGTGCACGAGGGGCGTTCATAACCTTCGTATTATTGTCAGAAAGGAATAGAGATTCGGCAATGAAACTTGGTAGGAGTTTAGAATTTGTCTCCCGAAGTCACGAACTTTTTGCAGCGATGGACCACCTGCCAGAGGCCATTGTTATAGAGTTCCTAGTTTGAGTGTTCAGGAATCACTCCACCTCAGCAATCATTTGGTCGTCGTCCTGAAAATGCTTACCTCTTGTTCGGCCACGCTGGAAGCGTCTGCGCCATTCAACATCAGTGTCACAAACTAAGAAGTTGTCCCCGAACAACGCCATCAGCTCTGAATGAATCTCCTGGCGTTGCTTCCCTTCAAATGGGGAAAACGGATCACTACACGTGCTCGGCACCGACGGGTGGTGCCATTTTATAGCGAGCTCGTGTCCCACGTACTGGCACCGTGCGAGTGCTCTCCTAGAAGGCATCGCCCTCGCAGAGTTCCGCACGGAGGATCGGTCCCGAACGAAGTTGCCGACTGCATACTGATGCTGTCGTCATTTATGGCGTAGCGAGAAAAACCGAAAATAGCTGCACTGCAGTTCCATACGATAGGCGGGAACACGAGACAGTGCCGTCACTGTAATGTCTATACGCAGTGTCGAGCGTTACGTCCGACGGAACCAAAAACAAAAATTGGAGTTACATTCGATGTAACTGTACTTCCATATTTGCTGGTTAGGTCCGACGTAAAGTAAAATTAAAAAAGTCATGGCACTTACGCAACTTGCAAGGTGAAACACTGCGACAGCTGAGGTGTGACGTCGGAGCCACTAAGGTGTCATTTGGGAGCTGATGGACCGAATGAAAGGTAAGGTGCGAGCGCACACCATAAAATCCGCCTAAACGCGCTTCGTATTCAACCGAGTAACATACCGGAGGAAAGTTCCATAGCGTTTTGGAACCAATGAGGGTGTAATGAGTAGAGAGCGTTTCGTGAACCTGTTAAACAATTTTATTGGACACAAACTATAGACCGCCTTGTGCTGATTGAAGAACATTTCGAAAATGGCGCGCCCGGGTTTGTAATGTAGGGAACGATGAAACGGCATGTGTACGCGTGAACCGTTCCCTGTCGTTATTGTGGTTTTCTGAACGTCTAATGCAATGTTATTGGACGCAAACTAACACCGCCTTGTGGTCACCGAAGAACGCTTCCAAAATCGCGCAGTCAAGTTTCAAGCGTGTAGCTCCACCAAATTTCACGCTCGTGGTTTCGCCAGCTTCCACCTAGCTTTATCGGGCTTGTTGCCCGTAAATCTTACTGGCAAAATTAGCAGAAATTATTTGTTCTTACTGTTTATGTCATCAGCAGTCTCATGTCTATGTTTCTACGTGCCGTCATTGTGTCACGTGACGACGTATGGTCATGTGACGTCTGAATGTCACGTGACGTCATGACATCACGTGTCTCATGGGGTCACCTGACGTCATTAGAGTCGCGTGGTGTCACCGTGCAACGTGACTCGAGAATGTGACGTCATGGTGTCAGCTGGCGCCAGGTAACAGGTGACGTGATGCACGGCGTGACGCAAGAGTCGTGTCGAGAGGCGGAATGTCAATGCGGAATCTTTTGGCGGAGTGCCGAAGATCGCTCGCGTCGATATGGAGTGCGGTCGACGTCACCAAACCCGCGAAGTGTGTCACTAACTGCTATCACAGTAAAATTAAAGCTACGTCTGACATAACTCTACTTTAACACTTTGTGTTACGTCTCACGCAATTCTAGTTTGATACTCCAGACCGTGTTTCAACCGTTGTGAAACCCCTAGCGTGGAGCCCATGTCTCCACCACTTTTTAGTGGTTTCTCGACTTAGCGTGTAGCCGTGGCACAAATGAGGCGAAAGTTCTCCACTGTTTGTCCGTGGTTTTCAATATCGCATGCAGCAACCAGTTATTGAATTATCACAAAAGGTTTGCGTAAGTAACCTACTAAGAACTGCAAGAAAAAAAACGTGACCTCCCTTGGGCTTTGAATTCATCTGAATGCAACAACTTGGTCCAGCTTCCTCTGCCATGAAGTCGGCTGAGGGACGCGGGACTACCGTTATATGAATACGGCATCGTAACTCCTTTTAAATTTTTGTTTAATAATCTGTGATAACCGGAAGCTAGACTAAGTTCCTAGTACGTCGGACGTTGACGTCGGAAGGAACTAAAAAATGTGAGTAAAGTTACGTCAGACGTAACGTAACTCTAATTATTATTGCGGTTTCCGTCGGACATAACGCCAGACACTGCGATGTCTAATGGGCAGGAGATCGAACTATAGGGGGTGCTCTGACCCGTTTGTTGTCCCCATACTCGGTGTTTACTCAACACAAGGCCTGTGCACATGCCTTGAGGCCTTATGGGCATGTCATGTCATCTTCTACAATAGAAAGCGGGGCACAGTTTAATGTAAAAAATACTAACAATCGACGAAGCGACGTTAAGTGCCGGATCTATCCTCAGAGAATGCGAGCTTGACCCACTTCGGCTTTTGTTCTGAGCTGGGACCGTGCGTGCTGCATTGTTCTTGCAGGCCGGAGTGGAAACAAAAGAGCCCCTCCTCCCCCTCACCGGAGAACACGAACTCCAGCCGAACGCTGACGCCGCGTTCGGTTATGTCGGCCGAGCGCTGAGTCATTGTATTTGTTGTCCCCATCCGTGTAGTTCTAAAGTTAATCGCTTGGGGCGTCATGGTCTGTCCTCCTCCCCAATATTTCCGATGACTTAAAGAACTCGATTGTCGTGGAGATATTTACAGAAGACGTATGTTTCCGCCATGAGCTGACAACGAAACATCTCTAAGAAGTAACGAAAAGTGAGAGCTCTTTCAATTCTTCTGACATGCAAAAACGGGAGAAAGCGCTGTTGATACTATTGGCGCGAAAGCTTTATCAGTTTTAAGCGTGAACCACTGTAAGGATACGATTTCAAACTAGTGCGTTGGAATCTCCAGCAATACGTTTCGCGGCACCTTCTATTTCGATCCTTAGTCATTGCTGTGTCAGCTTTTATTTATAATAAAACTTTCTGAAATAAGCACAAAAAACGAGGGTGCAATGCCACAGGTGTAGGTAAATGTTAAACATGGTGATTTTATCCAAGCCTTGTTTAAAATTACCATGTTTAGCTTTCTCGGCTGCTAATTGGACGTATCGCGTTCAGGCTCTGCAGGGCGAGCTTTCTTGACAAATGTCCACTCGTAAGTGCACAATCGCCCATCTCACGGCCGTTGATGCGTTGGTCCCGAGCCATTTTACTGAGATTTCAGCGACCGCACGACAACAAAACGACTCAAAACCCGAGAAAGTATGGTGTTAAGTAACGAAGGATTTTGTTTGAAATAAGTAAGATTTGTTTTAGAAAAGTCTATATTTCTACAGCTGCGTCGGCATTGTTTTTTTATCTGCGTATGTGTGTGTCTGCATTTTTGGGCGTCTTCCGCCCCCACGCGCGGGGGCTTCGAGCAGCCGTGGGGCTCGGTGGAGAAGAGTCGGACCCCGGTCGTTAATAAACGGATTGGGTTTCAGTTTGGGGCGCCGGAGCACCCGTGTCTTGGGCTTCTGTCCGCACTTGTGGCTTTTAAGCGCGTGTGCTTGCGTCCGGTGTATTTCGCCACTTAGTGTAGAAACTTCGCTTTTAATCGACGCAATAACTTAACTGGGTGGCGCCAGCCAGGCGGCAACGAAAACATGTAATGACTCTACAAGGAATTTGGGTTTGACCGTTGAGGTGTCGGAGGGGGTCATGTTGATAGCTCGCTGATCATTGGGTAAGAGTGACGATGGGCAAATTTGAAGTGATTGGTCCGTCTCTGGAGGGAAAGGAGGCCCCTACGAGTCTAGAAAAGGGGTGCCGAGAGGATTTTCGGGGATTCGGCTTTTGAGATTAGGGGGATTCGGTTCTTGAGACTGGGGATTAAAGTATGGGTTTTAATTTTGGGGGAGTTTTGCAATGTAAATTACTGCTGACTTGTCGTTTTGTTCTGAAATAAACGTTGCCACACTGGCCATCGTAAACCAACCAACGTCGTAATTTGTTCAGCGGGATCGAACAACTTTTAATGTTTTTTTTCGTATTCGACTTCCCGGAGGACTTCCATCGGGTGAACCCCATCACCGGTTGTCACCATCCTGACCGGCCCCCTCCCTCGGAAGGTTGACCTACATATATGTTGTCGATTGCCCCCTTTCGTGAACTATCAGAAAGTAACAATTCAAGTACAAAACGAGCGTGTTGGTAACGGTACATAAACATGAGGAAGATACACAAAAGTCTTCGTTGTCCGTCCCCCTTTTGTGTATCTTCCTCATGTTTATGTAACAATTCAAGCTCTTGTTTGATTTCGTCTCTCACAGCACAAAATTTCTAGCAAAAAAAATCAATTTTGTTTTTGTAATGCTCCGCTTGTGGAAATAGCAGCTGATAGCAGATGTGTAGCAGTCGATTCCCCGACGTCTGCTCTCGCACCTTGCCTGCCTCGTCTGAGTGATGCATGACGGGATTACATTCCGGCGCTCGCTCAATAGACCCATCTCACTAAGAGCTCCACGCATGGTGGCGACGTGACCGATCGAAAGCGTCGCAGTGGTCGGGCTTCGCTTGATTGACCGAATGCTGACTTTGACGTCAGCAAAGGATTTCTCATCGACGGAAATAAGGGTAATGTAAGAACTTCGATCTTGACGGTGTTGTCAGTGTTGGTTTAAAAGCGCATTGATTTCCAGCCTTCACCATGCTCATTACAAACACCATCGAACTGGTTGTTCAGAAGGTAATGACGTCACGAGAGGTAACCATGGGAGGGCGCCACCCAAACATCTCGCCGCTAATAGTTTCACAAGAGGTAGGCTCCCGTGCATGAGACAGCTCGTGCCGTCTCGTGCTCTGCTCGCGCAGGCCTCCAGCGGGGCTTGTCAGGCGTGCAGAAAGACTACACTTCCTACAATGCATGGCTACAGCGGTGGCGTACTCAAACTAGCTGGTGAGATCGGTCTACTCCTCGGTGCAGTGAGTGCATTCGCGCGTTGAGTTCCTTCGCCGAAACAAATTCAGAAAGTTCAGCCACTCGTAGAGAGTCGCACCGAACGAGCTTGCTCCACACTGCGAGTGGACACGCGTGGGCACGAGTGCAGGGAAACAAACTCGCTATTGGCGACGTGCGCAATCGAAGGCGTCCCTGTGGTCGGCCTTCCACACTTTGCCGAATACCGACTATGACGTCAGCAAAGGTTTTCTTATCGACTGAAATGAGAGTAATGTAAGGACTTCAATTTCGACGCTGTTGGCAGTACTGGTTGTTGAGCGCAATGATTTCAAGCTTGCACCTTGCTAATTACAAAAACCATCGAACTTATTGTTGGCAAGGTAATTACGTCACAGGAGGGAACCATAAAAAGTATTCACTGGCGGCCATAGCTGTGTGCGCGACTGCTGAGCGCGTGCTGATGGCGAGCTTCCACAGTTCTTTTGTAACGTGCATTCCGCACCCTCAAGATTGCCGGTCTTAGCAGCCTATTAATGTGGGCTCGTTCTGAGCATGCGCTCTAAACAGCACCCACAAATATGGCGCCCAGTGAATACTCCTTATAGGAGTGCGCCACCAAGACATCTCGCCGCTAATAAGTTTAGACGCCGTAGCGGCTTTCCGGTGTAGTATAGCACGCAGTGTTTATACCGTGCCAGAACTAGAGGGACGCACACTCATGTTGATCCCGGCTCTGCTCCATTTTTTCTTTAACTTTTGGTACCGATAATACGAACATTACGAAAGCCCTACGTCTGGAAAAATAAAACTTTCAATTTGAATCTGAGTTGGATTCATGCGGTTCGCGAGGTGTGTCCGAGAGAGCGACTCACGTTTCTTGGAGGTCTGGTAGGGGTCGTCCGAGTCGACGACCTCGGTGTGTGTGGTCACTCCGAACAGGGGGTCCCTGAGGTTGTGCACTTCCATGGCGTGCTCGTAGGCGTAGCGCTGCTCTGCTTGGCCGGGCAGAAAGATGGCTCCTGCCAAACAAGAGAAAAGAAGGAACGAGACGACCCGGTTGGAGTTGAGAAGGGAAAGCGTGTGTTCCACGTACGCAGAAAAGACAAACCCGAAACGCCACCAACAAATCTAATTCCTGTGTCATAAAACAAAAAACAGAAAAACGCCGCATTCTGGGTTTATTTAAAGTCTTTAAAATAAAAATAAATAGAAGAACGTAGCTTTTTCGGAGGCAGGCAGGGGAAGCTACAGCATGTCGTAGTTCAGGAGACGGTCAACTACGGTCTTGACAAGGCTAACAATACACGCGGGGGTAACTTCTAAATGACATAAACGCAAAAAAAGAAAAAACGTTTTAGGTCTGGATTTTTGTTAAATTACATTAAAAAGACGGCTTTTTGAGCTCAACATTATAGGCTAATTTTGTGTCTGGTCAACAAGGCAGAAAAATAGCCGCTAAAAATAATAATAATAATGATAAAAAAAGACGCAAATTTCCAAACGATTTTTGACGAATATGACGAAGAACGTTTGAATAGTGTATGTTCGCTGAGAGTTTGAACAACGCTTAGCGTGGGTTCCGAGCGTCTCATTATCGTTCCACAGCCAATGAAATTGCTGCATTCACCGACGAGAACGTCTGAGAACCAGTCACGAAGCAAGACGCGTGATTATAATAATAGGCCACGCCCCTGAACTTCTTACGTTGTCAGCGGAAACGGTTCACTGCGCGGGGAATGGGGTTTGTGCGCACGCGCAGAGCCCACACCGGTTTGGGGCAAACGCTGACTTGTTTTTAAGTCGTTTTGTTCGTTAATCAAACTAAGAAAGTAATAACCAGGGGGTACGTGTTCCTTGTGACGAGAACAAGATGCACGCGACATTGATTGGAAATGAGTCAATAATGCATTCGAATGTACCCCGTGCATTCGAGAACGTCAACAGGAGAAGTTCTACGAAGAGCGGCATAGTTGGAGTAAAGGCCCGTTCACATTCTTGCGACCGAGTGCGACCGAGTACGACCGAGAGAGACCAGACCGGTTTTTAAGCCTCTTGCGATCTCTTAGGACCGGCTCCGCTGTAGCGCATCCGGTCCTAAAAACCGGTCTCGTCTCTCTCGGTCGTGCTCGGTCGCAAGAGTGTGAACGGCGCTGGAGGGAGGGAGGAAGGGGGGGAGGGTCACATTTTGACATTGTGACAAAGACGAAACTAAAAAGGACAGATAAAAAGAGGGCTGCGAATAAAGAGATAGGAAGCGAAACAGACGAACAAAATGGTGGCATCAAACAGTGCCGTGTTTTGCGGCCTAATGTTTCTTTCTATTTGTGTTCGTCTGCGTCCGTCTTTTTTCGTGGTTAAGCTTTCTATGACATTGAAATTTCATCAGAAATTCTCCTAGCTGCACCCCTGAAACTACGCTGCCTTTTTCCCCCGCTGTCCAAAAAAAATAAATAAAAAAAAAATAAAAGAAGCTGATAGAACAATTTGTTTTAGTACAGCCGCAGCCACCGCTCGTACGTCATGCAGACGACGCGGTGTCTGTTACAGACACTAGATGGACGGATGGGTGTTAATGGCTATACCGCAGCAAAGTTGATAGGTGGGCTAGTTGGCTCATAGTCTCTAAAAAGTAATAGTGCCGAAAACACAGACATAGACGGAAACGAAGTGTTTGTCTTTGTTCACTTCGTCTCCGTCCTTGTCTGTGTTTTGGCGCTCTTACTCCTTATAGGCTATTTCTTTTGTAACGGGCGGTAGCTTGCGCCACCTAGGCCAAGTCTAAACCATCCAGAACCCTCACTGATGATAGAATCATTTGCGGACACGCCTGAAGCACGTTCGTACATACGTTGACTTCAATCATGTTTGCAGACAGTTAGACCCACGTGACAAGAGCGTCATACAAGAAAGAAACACGTCTTAGACGGTGTCTGCAGACTGTATTACAGCGCAGCTGTTGAGGGGTAGTTTGCCAAGCTTCGTGTCCGGTACCGCACAAATGTCGACACAAAACTTTACAAAACTCTGAACAGCTACCGCCATCTAGGAGCGATGGCGGCAACCAGGCAACCAGTCTGGTTGCCGCCGTCGCTCCTAGATGGCGGCAACCTTTAGCTATCATAGAAGAATGGAGAGTTGGGCGAGTTGGTGGGAATTCATCGTCGGAAACAGCGCGCAAACAAGACTTGGACGAAGAAGAAACAGACGGGATGGGCGTACAGCTTCGCTGGTCTTCCTTCTTCTCCAGAGTAGAAAGGCTAAAAGTTTTTTGTATGATGTATTGGCAGTATGACCGCAGCTTTTTAGTTTCCCGGTTTGAAGCATGTACACATCGCGACACAGCTAGCACGAACACGACATCGGCGCCTTTTCGCATTTTATTAGGATAGAGTATGAGTGGGCACACAATTTTACCCCTTGTATTAGAGCCCTAAACGAGCTCTTTCTATAACCATGAATTCTTCGATGAAAACCTTTCGGTTCTAAGAGAAAACACAACAAACTGGCGATTGCTTGTTCGCGCTAACAGTGTCGCGCTCTGTACAGGCTCCGTCAACCCACACCGTCATCGGGGCCCTAACTACATTCGAACGCGAACGTCGCTAGTGCAGAGCCACGAATTCCGCGGAACAGATGCAGTCGCCTAGAATACGCTTGTTTAGCTTGCAAAGCGTTTTTTAAACCTTTTTCGTACTATCGGCACGCTTCCAGCCGGCACTTTGAGCGGAGAGATGGAAATGCGCCGTTCGACTCGCGTCATTGAAAACGCCCCCCCCCCCGGCCCCCAAACATTCACGGCCCATTTAGCGTTTCTCAGTCGAAACCGTGGAGTGTGCCTGTAGATTTGAGAGTGTTTTCAACCGCTGGATCGGGGTTCACGTGGTTTACTGGCCGTGCTTGCGACGCGAGCTGCGAGAAGGTGACGAACGTGTTGGTCGTCTGCGAACACCTCCGCCTGTTTTCCTCGTCGCGCGACGCGACAACGACAACGCACGCGTACTTTCGACCAATCTTCTCGTCAAGAGGTGTCCGTGGTTAAATTGAGAACGCTTTCCGTTTGTTGAGTTGCTTCCTCTCTTGAATCCACGCCATCTAGAACTGTGCCAAACCGTGCCGCGCACATTTGGTTTCGTCGTGTTCGGTACGCTTCGTGCCCTACAGTTGCTTTTTCGTTGTTTTGAGGATTATTATGTTCGTTATTATTAAGCTAGGTAGTACTCGCGGAACAACCCTCTCTCACTTACGCCAACGTCTATCTTTCTTCACTTGTAAATGTTTGTTTTGGTACCGTAGACACCGACGGGATGGGAAAAGCACGGCGTCGATCTCAGATTCCCGGCTTCTACTGGCGAGATGTTTCGGTGGCGCCCTCGTTCAGCACTCGTGTCGTCATTACCTCAGTGAACAACAAAGTTCGAATGGCCAGTTCGTACTGGGCATGGTAGAAGCTTCGAAATCATAGCGCTCTCAAAGCAGACACTGCCAACACCGTCAAAATTGAAGTTCTTACATTCCTCTGATCTCCGTCGATAAGACATCCGGTTTGCTGACGTCATAGCATTTGGCCAATTGTGTGGGCCGACCACAGGCGACGCTTTCGATCGCTCACGTCGCCAATACTTCGTTTCATCAAAAGTCCGATATCAACCGATGCTATAAGCGCGAGCTCCGGGTCTTCAGCGTCCCTGCCAAGCACGCGCGCTCATGCAGTGCAAGCACTGTTCAGGGCCACATGTTCGCGCTTGTAACATCGGCTGCGTCTGAACTAAAGCTGAAACGAAGTTATTTTTAATAGCATTTGTTCGTTGGCTCGCCAACTTCCATAGCATCCTATGTACTGACAAAGCCTGGCAGATCGCCACGAGAAACGGCCACGAAAATGGAAAAGCTGGAGCGGCAAACAACGGGTGAGAGGAGAGCCACGTGACTGGCGCCCCGTCTCGGCGAGACGCCGAAGCACACTCCTCCCGAGCGAACAAGTGTGTTTTGGATACTCGCCGCTGCAAAAGCTGTGCGCCGACGTCCAGGTTTTGCGAGAAATGGCTCTTTGATGCTCTGTGCCACCAGATCCTCGCGCTCCACATCTGCGACCGGGCACTGTCTCTGGCTCCATCGTCGAACTCTCAGGCTTTGTGAGTATAAGGACGCTATAATAGCGTTCTCTCTTTACCTTCCACCATTCTTTGGCGGCGCGTGCACACTTGAAGCTCGCACGATGCCGATGTGGGATAGAAAGTAGGAGGACCCTGCGTTCGCATCCTGTGAGTGAGTATACGTCGAGCAAGTTCGTCTGCGTCTTGCGCAGTTGGGGACAGTGACGTCACGGTGCCGAGCTCTGATTGGAGGGATAGTGAATGTACACGAAGGTTAGCCGGCTTTCTGTCCGCCCGCTTTCTCCTTTCAATCAGAGTGAGCCAATCCGCCGCCTGCTCCTTGTACACTGGAGGAGCAGTGGCGTCAGGGTCAGGCGTTCGGTCGCCGAATGGAAGCGCCCAAACGGAGACATAGCAGGCTATCTTACTACAAACGTGGTAACCTTACGGGACCAACGAACCTCAGGAGTCGCGTAAGCACGAAATGTTTAGGTCGTTTAGTCAGCTAACCGCTAAACGAACTTGAAAATACATAAATAAAAGGAGCAACCGCTGCCAGGGATTGTACCCCAGTCACCGGCGTGTAAGCCCAGTGCGTCTGCTCACTGAGCTAGGACCCAGCACGCAGAATTGGGAGGAGGAGAAGCAGGTGGTGTGAGAAAGCTCGCGGAGCGAGAGAGGGGTGGAAAGGGCAAGAAAAAGAGGAACAGAACCAGGTGGTGTGGAAAGAGCGCGCGGAACGAGGAGCGGAAATGGCAGGAAAGCGCACTTCCCTCTCTTTGGTAACCCAGAAAATGCAGCGCAAAGGCTTTCTATCGGCGTGGTGCTGAAGGAAGCGCACAGCGTCACAAAGAGACAATGCTGTGACGTAGTCTGTTTCGACACAAAATCCTGCCCCAGGCACCACCCGAACTGAGAGCACCACCTACTCTATAAAGCTACCGGATTTAAACGCGTTCTGCAGAATGACCAAACATGCCAGCCAATTTTTTTATGACTCCCAGAAATCTACCTTTCCTTTGGTAACGGGAACTCTAACGTCTGTAAGACGAGCACGTCGGTAAAATTCAGAACAAACGCTTTACATAATCGCCGAATAAGCTTTCGATCTGACGCGTATCAGCATGCGCTGGTTTGCCGATAACTTAAACGAGTTCGTCCTGAACGTATATATCTTAGGTGCCCCGTCTGACAGTGTTATTAGCCTTTGAGAAAGGGAAGGGAAAATAACTTGAACGATGGGTTGTTTTTGCTTACTAAGAACTACCCGACTTGAAACAACGAACGAGGAAAGAAATATACTGTTCCCCAGCCATCCAGGAGAAAACAGCCGCAAGGGTGCGGCTTCGTGCAAACACGTGATCCCTTCGTCTCACAACGCCTTCCCTCTTTGGTGCGCTCCCGCTTTCAAGCGCAAAGAACGTGTTTTGGTTGAAATTTACGGCTGGTATGCGAGGAAGAAATATAGTTTATGTTGGAAGAGATGCAGTACGCCACTCAACGCGTCTCGCATGCAGGCTTTTTGTTGTTGTTTGTTTTGCATGTATTAGTTTACACGGTCACTTCACTTGTAAAGTCGGTTGAGGGTCTTCGAGATGTGCGCTACATGTAATGCCGTGTACTTCGAACGGTGCCACAGATCACACTTTTGAGCAGTGAGTGCTAAAAGCATCGCCGCATGGCGTTCGCGAATTCTTCTTTCCAGAATCTACATTTTGTGATTACTGCGCATACGTGTCTGCAAATGCAAATGAAAAAAAAAAATTGTAGATAAGTTTACGCCAATCGCGACATTCGCAATGAACATTGTACTCCATTAGTACAGTACCGAAACAGAGGCGCTAAGTAATCTAATAGATAAAGACGAAAACATGTCTTTAATTGGCCTTTATATTGAGTGCAAAACCGATACGCAAAAACAATGAAGAAAATATAAAAAAAGTTCAGTATTAACTTCTTTCGACATCTTTAATGTGAAAAAAGAGAGACGAACCTTGAGTTTACGCGCGTTTTCAGTGACTTCACTAAACTTAGTTAGCGGTTGGCGGATAGCAGGCTATCCGAAGAAAGAAGGAAGGCAACGTACACTCATAATCCCATAAGTGCGATGCCGTATCTTGAGCACACAATGATTTTTGCAGCAATGTAGTGAGGCCATAGTTTATCGTTACGCCGGTGTAAGAGTAAAAACGATGGCTCCTTTGAAGCACCTGTAGATACCAGAAAAGTAGTCAGACACCTACATACACACACACACACAAAAACGAGTTTTTGTTTTTCTTGTTGCTTTTTAGCATTGGAGTTTGGAACTAGAGTAGTCTGAAGTGCGGAGGAACAAGAACTGGTTCAGGTTGCTGCTACAAACAGGTCCAAGGGAACAAAGGGAGGAAGTTTAGGCAGGTGATGGGGCTTCAGGAGTTCGGTTGCTCGTGGATAAGAAAAAAAAACAAGCAAAAAAACACTAACGGTAGGCAGAAAAGATGAAGAACGAAAAAGAATAAAAAAAAAAGGTAATTCACGTATCTGGACCAGGAATCCAAAACAAGAACTACGAAGGTAAAGATGGCGTTCTTTCGTCCGTCGTCTCCCAGACGCCGGAAAAAGCCATGGAGTAACACCTTCCCCCTTCCTCTCTCCCCGTTCCTCCCCCTCCCTTATTTCCTAATGGGCTCGAGCTATCGGGAAGAAGTCTCCGATACCGAAACCGAACACTGTATTTTCTGTGTCTGTATGTGCGTGTGTTTTATTTTTTATGCCTGTTCAGAACGTGCCTATAAAAGTCGTAAAGAAGCTCTGGCCGCGATATCTTCGAACCAGCCGGTAGGAGCAAGAACTCGTGTGGCCGCGCGTGCCATGTGGATGTGCCCCTGTAGGAACGTATTCTGAATAAATTATGAACTTCCCCGACGGCCTGCAAAATACAAAACAAAAACAAAACAACAATAAACAAAAAAAGCCCAAGCCGCTACCTGGAGTTTCTTACGGCCTTTCGCGGTATACTCTCCTCCGAGTCGTGCGGCGAAGTATCCTTTGAGACCTCGTGTTGTGTGCGCGTCTGCTGCGCCGGCCGAGTACATTATTGAAAGAGGCCAGTGTTATCTCCGGGTTCGCGGCGTCTTCGGGCATCGGTAACGTTCGGGGGACCTCAACTGCGCCCCGTCGCCGTTAGAAATTGCGCGTGGTTCATGACTTATTTTAGGGGGGCTAGTGTCCCTTCTCCGCACATCGCCGAATCGCGGATGATGTGGTATCGCCTTCGATCGTTGTGCTGTACGACGTCCGTTCATTCGTAATGCGTAGTTTTTTTGTTTTTGGTTTTCTTTACGAAGTATTATTTGTTCAGGTATTTTATTCTGTATTGATAGTACTGAGGAAATGTGAGGCAAACTTTTACTTCGTTATATGTATTATTAAAGCAGTATGCCAGAAGGGGCGAAAACAAAAGTTGCGACACCGCCTTTAGCTACAGAAAGTTAACGCAGCGCTGGCCTAGAATGTTCACGCTCCTAGTTTCGCAATCAGACTCGAAAAAAATCACGGCGACAAGCAGCCTGCCTCGTAGACCCCGTAGACGTGACGGCCGGTGCTAGTGACTGACTTTCGGAAAACACCTGGACCGGGTTTTACCCAGAGCTGTTCTCTCTGGGCCAACATAGAATTCAGTGAAATATTTTGGGAACGACTGAGAAAATACGTGCACCCGGAACTAACGCTTGTCGATTGTTCGTCGCCACTATCTTCCCCCACTTTTTCTCTCGCCCTCTTCTTGCCGAGTTTCCCGACGCATCGCATGGGGCTCTATGGAGATGCCACTGGCAACTCCTGTGCCTGCCTTTCCCCTCTCTCTCGCGCCGGCGCCGGCTCTGTTTTTTTTTTTTTGGTCTTTTTGCCGACACGTAGGTGCGGGCTGGACTTGAGCGCTTTTGGACCGTCATCTGGGCCATTCAACGGTTGGCATCATGAGTGCCAATCTACACAAACTGTTGACAGTATCTACCAGAATTCGTCATTGCCGGGCATTTTATTTTTTGGAGTAGTGTTAAAAAACGCGCTCGTGTGCAGTGAAATTGTGCTCCGGTATAATGTGTGCCGGCGTGCGATTTTTTTTTGTTACATCATCAGTGCCAACGAAAGCAAGATCTCTTTTGACAGTCACGTAACAAGACTGCGCACCGATCTGCCGAAAGCTCTAAGGTGCTGGAAGTTGGTATTTTGGATGAACTGTGATGTTGATGCGAATTTTGTGGTTGTACGCAAGTGAGCATAAGTAACAAAACACGAAGAGAAATTGCCGAACCTTAAAACAATGCCAGGTGGTCGCGGGGCAGTATGGATGCTCCTATAGACCTTTCCAGCGGCAGTCTCGAACGAAGCGACTTACAGCGCGCGTCCCTGGTTTTGAGAGGGTACGTCAGTGTTGCCTGACTGCGCTGAGCTGTGGGTTTTCTAGTCAGTGGGCTGTGGCAGCCTGCGTAGGCGCACTTCCGGACGTTGGTGGAGGCTAAATTGCCGCGTTCTATTTTTTATTTTGTGTTCTATGGCTAATAGAATTTCTCGCGGTTTTCAAGAATGCATTGTACTATTTTTGGGAACAAAAACAATGAAATGAAAGCTGTTTTGGTGAGTCCGTGCGCGACAGAACAAATGCATCTGGAATGTTTGTTTCATATTATGTTGATCTTTTTACGGCACCATACACTAACCCGTGTCTATCTACAAAGGTCTTAACCGTCGAAAATATTTGACCACACAGGATATCCGAACTGCATGGATGTTCCTCCCACAACATGAAATTCAACGAGCCTCATCAATCGAACAACATATATTGTACGTACCCCACGGTGCCACGTTATCCGAACAGGATTTGAGAAAAGGTCTCAAATAACACAGCATATCCAATTTACAGTGTCGACGATAGTCACTTCACGACGATCGGACGGAATCCGGCGTGTTTTGGGGCACGTTTTAAAGAGAGCTGCTTTTTGAACAGCATCGAAGCCCTCACACCCCGGACCCGACCCTATCAGCAATTTTTTTTGCGATACCCGGAACATAGCCGGGAAGGCTTTTTGGAGATTATCTCAACGGAAATAATCCGTCAAGAACGTCGAACTGCCGCGTCGCGGGCTGCTTGACGTTCGCTCTCTTCGTTCGCTTCCTGCGAAGGCCGAGCAGGCTGGTTCTCACAGTGAAGATAACACACAAAGGGTAAGCATCCTAAGCAGGCAAATAAAGTAAAAACTTCCAAGAAAAGTCGGCGAACTCCGAATGCACAATGCAGGTGGAGCTCACGCTGACCGGGTTTCCAGCTCAGGTGGGTGGCAGAAATTTCTGGCTGATAGGGGTCGCTCTGTTCGCAAAATGGCGGCGGCCGGAGAGCTCTTTTTGCAAAGGTCTATAGGAAATGATGCATGCCTGAAATAACCTGTTCAGGGGATAGTGTGGCGATGCGCCTGTGGCGCATCCCAGGACCTAAAGAAAACGACAACGCGCGTGCAAAAAAAAAAAAAATACAAGAAGGGCACAATTCGATTCTGTTTTATACTTAGTGTGCAACGCTGTCAAAGCTACAGGCGCGAGCACGGGGCTTGATCTCATTGACCATTTGCACGCGTTCTCGCGCAAACAAAACCATAAATGAAGCCACGCGCTCGCGCCAGTAGCTTTGCCAGCGTGGCACACTTCGCAAATTAAAACCGTAACAATATTTTAAACAAACCAAAAGTATAACAAGCACATGTAAAATAAATAATATTCCCAACATGCCTTCATATTTTTTTCCTTCGGTGTAGATTGCGTTTTGTATATGCCCTTCCTAGCGTAATCCCATGTACAATTAATAGTATCTTGAAATAAATGAATTAATGTATAAATAAATAAATTCCCCAAGCTATCAAAAATTAAGTTTTGCTCGCGGCTCTTGAGCAGTGTCACATTGACCACAACTGCAATTAAGCTTTAACAGTGAACGCGTATTATACGTGATTCTGCGGCTGTAGGGAAAAGCTAAAAAAACACAAAACAAAGGTTGTGGCATGACATCACCAGGGCGTCAATGACAGGACAAAAATGGAACGTAAATTAAATATGTCCTCAACGTTGAGCAAAACGTGAGTGGTCGGCGTTGCCAGTACGTCCTGTATAACGTTTACAACAGTTAGGTGCGCAACGCGACGTCGCCGAAACGTCACTGACGAGACAATAATGTAACGTCACTTATGAACTTTATTTTAACGTCTAAGAAACGTGAGTGTTCGACGCTGCTAAAACGTCTTGTCTTGACGTCGTGGCGACGATGACGACGTTGAAGTTGAAACATGACGTCGCCAGCACGTCACGGACAGGACGATAATGGAACGTCATTTATGAACTTCACTTCAACGTCAAAGGAACGTGAGCATTGGACGTTGTCAGAACGTCGTACATCGACGTCGTGTGAACGTTGACGACGTTTGAGGTGAAATACAACGCCGTCACGACGTCACTGATTGGACTTTAATGGAACGTTATATATGGACGTCACCTCAACATCGAAAAAACGTGATCGAAGTCGTGCGGGACGTCACGGACGTCCGGGACCTTTTCTCGACGTTTCCACGACGTTTTGTGCTGCTTGGGGTACTACACGGTGTGAAATCAATTTCTGCAAAACATGATCGTTGCAAATTACAATGCGTGGAATATGTGCGTTTAGGGCAATCGCGCTAAAAGGAGCTGGGGGATCCACCTATAAAAACACCGCGTCGTCATCAATATTATCGTCCCTTTGAGTGCTTTCTTCATGATCAAAAGGATCGTCTGCTATTTTCTGCCATCGCTGCTGTGTTTTCTTTTTGCCGTAGCCCAAGACGAAGCCAATCCGCGTAGTATCCAGGGGATTATCCTGGCCGTTCCAAAATTGAGTCGCGGATCATTTACTCGCGATGTCACGTGGTATTACCCGCTGACGTAGGAGGCAGGTAACTCGGGTAAGATTTGGAACATAGCCTCAATCTTACTCTGGGGTAACGGTTTTGCACCTTAGGGTTCTAAAACCTACCCCCGTCCAGCGTTTTTCAATCAGTGTTGTCATGTGAAACGACTCGCCGGAGTAACGCGGATCCATCTGGATAAGATTTGGAACACAGCCCTTGCTCCCCTGACGTCGTTTGTTGGCACCTTTGCACCCCTTTCGATCGATGTGTGGCCACAATACGCGACGCTAAGCACACCAGTCGGAGGCCCATTCCAGGCACTGCACCCGTATAGGCAAAGAGCGCAGGTGGGGAAAAGGAGGAGCGAGGGGGAGGAAGTAAGGGTCTAGTGAGCGGGGCACCGATAACTTTACGGTCTCCATGAAATAGCGATTGGGTCACGTAGGATTTCTCCGGGACGGCGTCCATAAAACGGATCCCAATGTTGGCTTAGTTCCCGAGTAGGCCATTAAATGCTCGGTCCCGCTCCCTAACGAACGCCGGGCCGAGTTTAAAGCGCATTTATGGACGGCGAGGGGCATTGCCGCAGTGGCGTCGGAAGTAGCTAAATGCGGTCTGCACCAAGGAGGGACGCAGTAGCTATAAGCTACACGTGGCTCTGTACCAAATTAGGGGTTAATATAAAGTGCGGAAAATCTCATCTTTCTTTCTTTCTTTTTTTTTTTGGGGGGGAGCTTACGCCATAGATTTATATTTCAGGTTTTGCAAGTTTCGGTGTAAGATTCTCGCAAAAACAACGATCGAAACAGCACATTAAGGGGAACGTAAGTTACGTCGTAATGATTGGAGAATAACGATCCTTCGTGATCATATGCTGAGATTAGGGTAGGCTCTACATTCACTGATAACTTCAGGAGCGCCGGGTTTGGCCAGTCCTGCAGATGTCCTTACTGTTCCACAGCCGTCGAGTTTGTGACGTTCGCCGGTAAATACACGCCCAAATTACGAAGCAAGAAGCCCCAATATCATCATCATGATCATCGTCATCAATAAGCCTTGCCTCGCGCTTTTTAGCCTCTCAGTGACTATGCTGAAACTTGGCTGTTTATAGAAGAATTAAGAGCGAAATATCGTATGCTGCGGCATCCCACAACCCAAACCCTGTTTAAGCTGCATTCGCCACACTGCTCGTTATAGAAAGTTTTAGGGAACCATTTTTTGCACATCCAATACGGTACAATGTGCCGTCCGGTACGAGCTGCGCATGTGAGAGTCTTCTGCGGTAGCGCATGCGCAGTTCTTACCGGAGGGCCTATCGTACCGTACCGGATGTGGAAAAAGCTTCCTAAAACTCTCCAATACAACGTACCAAAGACACGGTGTTTGCCTCAGACATGGGGACAGATGTATCTGCGGACAGCCCTCAAACTTGCTCGGAGCAAGTTTGCTTCATGCATATGTATGCTTCAAACGTGTTCGCGGACAGCATTTTTATGGCCAATACGACCGTCATACAAAACATTCCTCAGACAGTGTCAGCAAACCGCAGTATGTACGATGTTTTAGAAGTGTGGTCTGCTTGAAAGAGGGAGCTCCGTCCTCGAACTCCCAGCGAAAATTCTCGTCGTTGCGCTAGCCAGCATAATCGCGCCCATCCCTGTACCCACATATCGAGGTAGAGAGCGGAGCACCCGTCGGCGTTCTTTTCGAGCTTCGAGATCGGTGCGTGCGAAAGTAATATGCTTCGCCTAGTAACCAATGAGCCTCGATGCAATAAAAAATAAACGCAGTGTTTTTCTGTTTTTCTTTTGTGTGGAGTGCGGAGTTTTTTGTTTTCTTTTGCAGTTCTTTTGTTCCGACATGCGATAGTTGGTTGGCACTAAGAACGACGGGCTGCAGTCAGTTCACACCAACCAGTATCATATAGCTCTAGGAGTAGCAGAATCGCCGGATAAGCCCAGTTCGTAGCAACCTTGAAAAGGGTAAGCACTGCAATAGACGTGTACGACTAAAGAATGCGAGCTTTTCTTTTTTTCTATGTCAACCTTTCATATATTTTCTTGTTTATATCCCTTCATTATCTTTCTTTATACCATTTTATTGTATACGTTTTACTACTTTTTAGCGATGTTGCCAATGCAACTAAACGAGGGTTAACGTCATAGTTAATTGATTACTACTACTACTACTACTACTACTACTACTACTACTACTACTATAAACAAAATTAGTTCGAACGTTTTGCTAATTTCTTTGTACTGCCTCACGAGGATTAAATTGGCTATACACTTGTTTTCTTCAGTAGCTTACCGCACTTACGCTATAAACCTAAATGTGATTTATTTTCTGAAAAAATGCGACTCATCTCCCAAGATATTTTTTGAGAAAGCGGCCATGTTACAAAATAGATTTGAAGCTCATAATGCCGCCCGCTGAATATTGGAAGCGCTCGACAAGAATGCGGCGTCACGATGCGTCTTGTAGCAGAACCAGTTTGTACACAGACATCGCGCGTAGCAGCTGTCCTTAGTTTCTTCTACCAATGTCAGCTTGCCCAAGCACTGCGCTATATACAAAACGGTCAGGGGGACAGTCGGCGCTACCTTTTTTCTTTCAGAAGACCCAGAAATCGAGAACACACCCAAGCGCGGGTGAAAGCCACCGCGATCATCTCAGTCCCACATACGACTACTCGATCGGCGCCAGCGAGCGAAGAGCAGTCGGATAATAAATGGAGCGAAAAATACCTATTATGTAGATTCTGTCACTTATTGGCACTGGTGGATATTGTCCTGTAGGGATTTCCGGACCGCCGAACAGACTAAACTCTTCGCAGAGGCATATTGCGTCCAGCGCAGAGAAGCGAAAAATATAGCGGCGTGTCGCCGGTGTTGCCACCTGCAATTGTGGGAGACGCGAGTGAATTCGAGATCCGAGCAACTCCTGCGAATTGAGTAACGCGAGAACACATGCGGAGCAAGGTTAGACATGGATGCGTTTTTGAACGTCAATGTACCGAACCTCTACCCCGGATCGAGATTGAGAAACGCAGCCGCGTGAAGGCTCCGAGGCAGCCGAGACGCCCTGGAGCATTAGAGGAGGTGTGAGCGGGCAGTGATTTTTACTATGCGGCGTAACGCTGACGTTGTCGTTGGTGTAGCTGCTTAGGCGGATCGGCACGCCCACTTAGGGTGTCACGCGCCCTCAATAACACCTTCTATACGCTTTGATGAATACGATCACAGTTCACGAACTAAAAAAAGAAGAACAAACAAGAAAAGTCATTAAAATGAAACCGGCCACGTCATCCGAAGAAGTCTTGCTTAAAAAAAAAAGAAAAGAAGCTCAAATCAAAACAAGCACGCAGATGATAGATGTTCCAAATGCTTCCTCTTTTTTCTCTCAATATCAAATTGGTAAACCACGGTACATCCTGTCGGAAGTCCGATTCTCTTGCAACCAGCCAACGTCTGAAGCAAACCTGTATTTTGGGGGAAAAGATAAAAAAAAAAAGAAAAGACGAAAGAAAAGAAAATATATAAAAAAGTGTCATATCTCAGTGACGTGTATTTTGAGGAAATAGAAGAAAAAAAAAGAGGGAGGGGGAGAGGGGAGACAGCGTAATATCTCAGTGAGTAGGGAGCTTCGGGTTGTATCCGGCCGTTGGGTGTTCGACTGGGCAACATATGAGCTTCCCCATCGACCTCCCAACCACGCCGCTTTCGGCGACATGTTTATTACGTAGTCAGAATTCCGCAATCTTGCGCGCGCTCCGTGCACTGGGTTTTGAGCGCGGATGGAGAAAGGAGGTTAAACGGAATAGAGAGGAGGAGAGAACCGTTTTGAGAAGACTGCATGCAACGTGCGAACGGGCGAGAACGAAGTCGTTCGATTCCACCGCGACATGTATAATAAGGGCGTGCGGGGTCCTGGCGCGAGTTTCCTGATATTGAATTTAGAAGGATACGAGGTGAACGACTTACAGCGGACTGTCTCTTTCCGTGGCACATTTTCGGAGTACGAATAATGCGTTAATAATACGTAAGCCGGAAAGAGAAAACCTAAAGAAAAAGATAACGGGTGCTGAAAGTAAAACTAAATTAATTTTTCATTAGATATGTGTAGACAGCGCGCGGTTAATCTGTCAAAGTGTTTTGGCGACAGTGCGATACGGCTGCTGGCTTGGGGTCTTCAGTGCGAATCACGCAGTTGTGATTACATGAACACGCGCCGCCACGATGCTCGTCCAGATTAAAACGGGCAGGGGTGAAGATTGAAGAGGGGACACAGAGAGAGAGAGAGATTAAACGTTTTATTGAATCACCAAGTCCAGAGCCCGTGGTTACCACTCCTCGCTCAGCACGTTTTCCACGTGCTGGACTAGGAGCTGTGTTGCAATCGGCAACAACGGCGACGACAAGCCGTCTGCAACCTTGGCTCATCGTCTCATCTTGCGCTCACGAGAGCAATCAGCGGAAAAGCTCGATTGACGTCTTGGTGGAAAGTTCAGTCCGCCGAACGAAGGAAGTGTCGTCTAACCTTTCACCGCCGAAATAACGTGGCTTCGAGGCGTCGAACCGGCCGGATGTCTGCCCTTCCTGGAACTCAAGTCGAGATATACAGGCAAGGTCAACCCAGCAGCCGTCGGACACTGCGAACATTACGCCGGTATCTCCTGCAGCCTGCCCCAAGACACCTGGAAAGACGACCCCTTCGAATCGGTGTGTGAACGCCTGACGTCACCGAGACATATGATCTCTTCGGTGCGGTGTGCGTGAACGTGTGACATGTTACGTCATCTAGACAGACAATTCTTCCGAGAAGGCGTCGGTGATGGAAACTGGTGCACCGCAGCGATTGACTGCCACCCTACTGCATGGCAACCGAAAGACTTTAAGGGTATCGGATTACCGCTACTGGGCTCACCTAGATCAAGACTTATAGCTGCTGCTTTCTGCCTTCAATGCGTTGTAAGATCATGCGTTCTGCAATTTTTCCTCAGCATGAAGTGAATGAGATTGGTCTTAGGTTTTCTATCTGATCCGGTAGTTTGCTGGGTTTTGGGATTTGGATGATCACTCTTCTGTCCATTCTTGGGGTATCTTCCCTGTGTCCCAATCTTGATTGATTTGTTCAAGGAGGAGTCGAAGTAGTTTTCCTGTAGGTTTTTGATCATGGGATACCTTATGCCATCTTTGCCGGGTGTCGTATTTCCTGTGATGTCGTACAAAGCCGCGAGCATCTTTTCTTTTCTGAAAGGTGACTTTATACCACCATTCTCGGTGGAGGAGAGGGGTTTGGATTCGTTGAATAGATGAGGTCTCTTAGTTTTCGAGCTATGTCCTCTGGGGATTTGTTGGTCTTCATTTTGGGTTGTTCTAGGCTGTGTCGGGGTCTGCCCTGCTCGAGGAGTGTTCGTAGTATTTGCCATACTTGGGGTGTGTGTAACTGGCCCTTTAAGCCATCGCACACTTGCAGCCAGTGTTTGGTGAATTATTCGTGTGCGTAATCTTGAGCATCTTCTGTGATGAGCTGGATGACTTTCTTTAGGTGTTTGATGGTATTTTTCTTTTTCCAACGTTTGACTAATTTTTTGCCTCTTGTGCCATTGCTCAAGTAGGTGCCTGTATATTTAGGGATGATCTTCCGTCGTGGTGACGTTCTTTGTGAATATTTTGTGTCCATGTTTGGTTGACTCAGCCCATTCTGTCGCTGTTTTGGGGCCTCCGCTTTCCAGCAGTTCTGTCATCTTTTCTTATTTGGTAATGTGTGTTGTCCGTCATTTTGAATCTTTTTTGTGATCCTTGTTCGTATTCGAGGGTGGTGATTATGATGTGTTGATCGCTGCGTAGATCTTCCACGGTGTTCTCCCATTCGGGTTGGTTAGGGCCTGTGTGCCATGTCAGATCTGGATTGGTGTCTTTTTCGAAACTGTCGCCTGTGCGGGTGGGTAGTGTGGTGTCGTTCAGAAGTGTAAGCTGGCTTCGTGTAGTTTCGTTTTTTTTTTCGCCCGTTCGATGTTGTGTGATCACAGCCTTATGCGACGTTGTGGCTATTGCAGTCGTCTACAATGATTAGATATTTTCCTTGGTGTTTGATTCTCACTTCTTTGGTCCTTTCTGTGAGGGGTGTCTGGTAACCTTGGGTCCTATAGTTGTTAATGGTTACTGTCCTGGCTTTGCCCTATTTCAGTTGGCATTCTACTGCTATCTGTTTTTGTCTGTCTGTGTTGTAATAGTGCGATTCTAATTGTATTGCGGGTATGTAATTGGTCGCGTATGTGATAACCATGGTGGGTGTTTGCTCTGTTTGGGTAAGGTATTCTGGTATTCTGGTAGCCGCCATTTGTTTCCTGAAGGAGTATGATGTCAAGATTTGTAGTGGCTTGTTCTATGTGTTGGATGAGGTGGCTCTTTTTTTCGCCGGAAGCCTCGGCAGTTGAATTGCCATATGGTGGACTTATATGTATGCAAGGTTTGTCTCGCGATTGTGATATCGTTAGTCATCGTTGTCCCTGAGTTCTTGCTGTTCTTGGACCACTATTTTGTTTAGTGCGTCCAGGTTATTATTATTTTTTGTATTCTCTTCTTTCTGATGGTTAGCATTTCGATTTGTGTGTAAATTTGTTGTATCAGGGGCATTTGTTCTTGAAGTTGTTTTTGTAGTTTTCAATTGAAAGTGAAAAGTGCTCTCATTTTAATTCCTGAGGAATTTTTATTCCTCAGGAATTAAAATTAGGGGGCTGTCTAAATTTTAAGGGGCATTAAGAATATAGGAGTCGTTGCGAATTAAGGGGGTGCTTTCAGAAAAACAAGGGGTTGTGTAGAGAAATCACTGCCTAGGGGCGTACGCCCGGTATTTCTATTGGGGGTGCCACCTGAATTGTAGCAGGGTTTCTCTCCATTTGTTCTTCCTGGTGCTGTTGGGTGTTATTATTGCCTTTGCTTCTTAAAGCTGCATTGCTTCTACTTGGTTATTCGTGGTGGGGGATTCTTTTACCCTTTCCAGCGCTTGTTTGTATCTCTGGGATCTTGTGGCTGTTTAGCTTTGTGCAACCTGCGGGTGAGCTGGGGAGGGGGTGGGCCACTTACCCTCTGGTGTCTTGTTAGAACGCTGAGGCTGAGGCTCCGAGCACCGGCCCAGGAGGTACATGGCTGTTGGGGTAATGATTTTTGTTGTCCGGGTAATCTGGCTCGTCTTGACCCCAGTTTTTTTTTTTTTGCGGGGTATTGGTTTTCTTGATCTGGCTGTAGGGTCCTCTTTGGTTTGTAGTCCGGGGCTTGAACTCCCTAGGCGGAGTTGCTGAAATCTGTTGTTGATAGGAGTAATATTTTGAAGCGGAAGCCATTTTTAATGGTCCCGAGTGTTTTCTGAGTTTTTCTTGCTTCCCGGCGGTATTGAGGCGGAGTTTGCGCTCTTTGTTTCTTTCACAAAAAGCATCGTCGGCGTGTAGGCGTGCTGGGCAATCGGACTTTTTTGGTGAGTGTTCCCCTATGCATTTTATGCAGTGGGATTAACATTGGTGTGAAGTTTTCACTTCCTTCTACAGTGGAAGCTCCATGCTGCAGGTAGGACATGTCACACTTATGTTGGTTTTTGGACATACTTCCGCCTTGTGGCCTATAGAAAGGCAGTGATAGCATAAGATGCTTTGTGGCTGATGTGGGTTTACGCGCATAACGACGCCGTCGTAGAAGAAGTATCTGGGCAGACGTGTTCCTTCAAAGGTGGCAAGCACTGAGCATGTGCTTCTGAGGTGACATATGTTGGTGATTCTTGGTCCGCCAGTTTCGAGTTGGCGAAGTAGTTCCTTCTCTGGGATGTTGCGGGCTATGCCATGGATTACGCCTTTGCTGCCTGCGTTCCCGGTTGCTAAACAGGTTCGTGCTGGGCGCGTAGTTCCACCTAGTCGGACGCTGTCAATCTTCTGTAATTTGGTTTGTGCCGTGTCACTGTAGATGTCTACTGCGATCTAGTTGTGGGCCACGCTGATTTCGACGTATGTGTTGCCTCTCTCATCTATGCTGAAACCCTTTGTTTCCATGATCGCCGCCCCAGTCTCGGCTGGAGAGTTACGGCTGGAGAGTTACGGCTGAGGTCCATTCCGCCGAGGAACTTGATAATGGTGGTACTGTAATTGTTGGTGCTTATTTTTTTTTGTAGGATACTTGAGTCCAGGGTTGAGGCAATTTTATTGCTGATTTTTGAGTCCTTGGGGAATGATCCATGTTTTTTTTGCTATCGCCCGGGTGTCAGCGGTGGAGCGGCGAGGCGGTGCTGTAAGCATTGTGCCGATCGAGGCCCGAAGGTTCATAGTGGGTCTTAGTGTGGCGGAACACTCGCTGATTTGGTGAATTTTGGTTTATATGAAGTACGGATGTTGAGTGCTCTTTTTTGGTATTGTTTCCAAGACGCGTGTTTTCGCCCGTTCTGTCGGTAGAGTTTTTTATCGTGGAGGTGCAGTGGAATGCTGCCAGTCGCATCTGTAATGTCGTCTTCCCTTTAAAGGGGAGAATAAACCCCGTTTCTTGGACAAGCCAGTGGTTTCAAAGGAAGTAGAAGACGAGGTACTTTAAGGCCTGTCTCTAAAGCTTCTTGTCAGTCTTAACGCGGAAGCCCTATAGGACCAATTCGGGGCAATGTGAGCTTTAAGTATTATTACAAAAATGAGCAAAGTAATAAATTTAGCGGAGGTTTCTTCTAAATTTATCGAGAAAAACTATCATACGTTGTGCAGTCGGTTTATGTGTGCGTGGCGTGCGCGCGAACAACCCAAGAGAAAATTAACAAAATTAACAAACATGCACACATGACCACGCTTATCTGAACTAAACCAAGACGGGTTTTTCCGTCATTTGATGTATACACCCGAGGTACGGGTTTTTAACATCTATGAGGAAATGTTGAAATTGCGTGTGGATTCCTTAGAGTCTTAATGCCGTTTCTTTGAATCAGATTCTTACGGCACTCACCACGAGTAATCCGATTACTTCTCAAAGTACTAAAATTACTTGTAACAGTTACAATTTTCCCCTCCCCTTTCAAATGGCGCCCTTTGTTTGTACAACTTTTCTAACAAGAAACGTTCGAGCCAAGAACAAAGCCTGCGACAGAAGGAGTTTTTTACAAAAAAGCGGTGGATTAAGAAGATAAGAATTTTATAATTTGGTGATCCTAATTCATTAAAGGGCAACTCCGCTTCATTTTTGATATTTAGAAAACTATGCAGCCCTCTTCAGTATCATATAGGAAGACCCCATGTCAAATATTACGATATAATTTCGTCTATATATTTAATTAACTGGCCAGCAAACTTTCAAATGAGCCAAGTCGCCGAAATCTGCCAACTCTAGCGTGCGACGCGAGGCGCAATCGTCTGCGCAGTCAATGCGACGGAGTTGGAGCGGCCAACGTTGAGCCACTACGTCAGAGGCATGTCTACGTCATTCTCACGTTTTGTTTGTTTTTACTTCTCTGAGCGAAACTGAACGATGACGTCATGAGTTTCTTCTCCCGGTGTTGGCTCAACGGCGTCCACGTGATCACCGTAACGCGGATGCGCTAGTTTGCGCTGCTCTGCGCGCTTACCGGTCTGTTTCTCCGCTCCCCTCTCCTCTTTCGTGTTCTCCCCTTCCCCCTCTCCCCCGGGCCATCACCGTCCACGCCATGCGAAGCGACCCGCCCGCGTCGCGTGTCCTGCACCTCGCCCCACGAACGTCACAAGACCACGTGGTTCGACGTGACGTGGCCATGCCTCTGACGACACGAGACCAATGTTGCCTGACGCAACCGAAGTTTCGGTTTCGGTATCAGCTGATGGTTAAATTAAGATTACACAAATAATATTCCACATTTTGCGAATCCGAAGACGTAGAGCTGTTAAGTAGTGCTTTCTGAAATGGAATCACATGTAAGCCTAAATTTTTCGGAATTGAGCGGAGTTTCCCTTCAAGAGGAAGCACGAAATACCCACTGTTTTCAAACCGGCAACAAAAAAATTTGTCGGTTTCAAAATCTGAAGTAATAAAAAAAGTAACCGCTACTTTTTTCAAGTAATGGTCAATTACTTTTCTTCCGAAGTAATCGAGTAAACTCAATAAATACTGTATAGCGAAGAGTAATTTGATTGTAATCCATTACTTGTCCGAGGGACGTGTGCGAGACCGATTTAAATATAGCACCTACTACGTATTCGTTGTGGACGCTTCGAACACGTTGAGATATCCGGCATTCGGGTTACTTCGAGTAGCAAATGAGGCCGTTAAATTAAGAATGAAACTTGCATTGTTCCCCATTTCGAAACCGCAGCGACGCTGTCCGGCCGCGCCTGAGCCCCGCGATTAATTTCCCTCGTTCCGCATATTTATAACGTGGCTAATGAAGTGCGCGCCCGCACAAACGAACTTTCTCAAAGTTCCTAACTCTCAACTAACCAAGTTGAAACCAAATCTCGTCTCTTCTTCCAAGGTGACGCACGGGGACGCTCTCGAGGATTCCTTTCGCCGCGGGAAAAGTCCGCAAGATTTCTCGAGAAAAGTTTCGGAATCCACAGCCACCGTTTCTCGAGCTTCCTCTCCCTTAACCCGTTACTCCCAGGACGGAAGATTGAGTAGGGAAAGAAAGATACAACATTTTTAATTAAAACGCGAAAAAAAAAAAAAAACACGGACCAGAAAGAAAAAAAGTGCACCGAGAAAAAATTAATCGGGAGCGCTTGGGTAGGACGTGAGAATCGCAAAGGACAGGCTTCCGCATTCCAGCCTGACTGCGGTCGCGAGAGAACGCTGGGAAGTAAAGAAGGCGGTGTGGGCGTCATTTTTCAGGCTCTCACTCATCCTCGTTTTGGGGAAAGAGGCATCACCGGACACGGTACTCTCACCGAGAACGACGTTATCGCGCTGCTTCCAGACAGGGGAGGACCTTCAGAAGAAGGGAATGGGGTCTGGTAAGGTGACCGCAGAGAGGAGCAAGCGCAAAAAGAGTGAGAGAGGGAAAAGGGGAAGCGAGAAGCTGCTCCAAAGATGTTAAGGATGTAAGAAAAAAAAAAACTGAGGAAAGTTTAAGGAGGGAAGAGAAAGCGAGGGGGGATGAGAGTGTTTGAACTGGGGATGTGAGGGAAAGAGCACGGAAGCAGTGAGCAAGATACGAAAGTGAGGGAGCGACAAGAGGGTGCTGTGTTGGGCGTGGGAGGAAAATTAGGAAAGTGCAAAGAAGGAAGAGAAAGGAAAATGGTAAGGAGATATGGCAAAGGAATATGCATTTGAACTGAGAATCTGAGATCAAGAAATTAAAAGTGGGAGAGAGAAGTTGCTGCGGTGGTAGGGGTGTGAGGGAAATTAAGGAAGCATGAAAGGGAAAGCGAAATGAGAAGATGACGATGAGGAAGGAATGGGTGTGTCTGAATTGGAATGAGAGGGAAATGAGAAAGGGTAAGAGCACAGAAATAAAGTGGAAGAATGAATTTGGTCGTGGAGTGGAGGCTTTGCGGTGAGCGATGGATGAGGGTGATTAAATTATGGGGAAGAGTGAAAACCAGAATTGATGGTCTTGGCCTTTAACGTGCTTGAACTGTTTTGCTTTTTTTTTGCGGGTTTTTGTTATTAAGTGTACGGTTCAGGTCTTGAAACTTTCTTTCAGTAGTACTGCCAAGAGTCCCATAGTTTATTTTCGCTAATACCGACACACCTTTTGAGGACGCGAAGTTGAAAACACCGCCTCTTTAAGAAGTGGTTGAGAAAATACTCTACCGAAATATTTTGATGGAGTGTACGTGGCGGTGATCGCGAGAGCCCACGATGCGAAAGTGGCGTGTAACCGTCTCAAGCTAGCATGAAAGGAAATTGAACAGAATTTTCTCAAGACTTTTAGTTTTGATCAATTTAGCCACTCAACCGTCAATACTTGAGGAATCAGAAATATTTTTCTATGAAATCCCATTCCCAAATTTTCACCTCTACTAATAATTTAAAGAACGATCAAAAACACATTGCTCAAAGCAGTAATACTTGTCTTCTATTGCGGAGATAAAATGTAACCGGTACTTTTGATGAAAGCAGCCGTTTTATTGAATGGAGTTTATAAGTGTAATGTTCATTGCGCCAAGCATTTTCTCCTCAACAGAGTTTATGCGTTTATAGTGCGACCAGTAAACGATGTGTTATAAACTGGACCCACAAACGGAACTAACAGTATTAAAGTGTTTTGTATCTGAAGCCTTTTCGACGTAAATTTGTCCCGATTGTTTACTGCCTTCGAGCGTGCTTAGGCGTAATATAGCGCTAACCACGAGCTTAGGAACAATCCAGATCCGACGGTTACACTTCTTATTTGCACTGATCTCTTGTTTCTATTTCTACACTCAGTGCTTCAAGCCCCAATAGCCTTCAACTAAACGTGTAAAACAAATTTTAACCGTGTTTTTTTCCTTTTTGCAGAGGAAAGAAAAATAAAGAACGTATGACCTAACGCACGGCATCTGGTGGTGTATAGTGCTAACGGTTGGAAATCAGGTGCCAACGTTTTCAGACTTAGAGCTATTTTATTTAATGTCATGAGAACCGGTTTCACCATTTTCAATAAAGAAAAAAATTGGACTCGTTCTCGGTGGAAGAAGACTATTAATCTTCATGGATTTGCAGGTCAACAGGCAGCCATTCTTTCATCAGAAAACATTTAAGGTCAGTTTTATCTATTCACTAGGTAGGGCTACGTTCTTATGAAGACTGGGCGTTCAATGGTCAGTAATATGTTTTGATGATACGCATCAAAACAAGGTACGAATTTATCTCAAACGCTCAGTAGTAATTACTACGTTACAGTTTCGCGTAGTTCCCAGTCTAGACGCATTTTCCCTGCTATTACTCAGCATTAGCATGATTCAAATCTAGCACCGTTTTTCCGGTATTTGAAGCTGCTTGAGTTTCGTTCACGCATTTTGATTTTTACATGAAAACAAGGTCGGCATTTTTTGAGACGAACAGTAGAAATTACTACCTCGCCATTTCGCGTCTGGCACGGTCTATCTGCGTTATCATAGTCATTACTCAGCCTCAGCATGTTTCCGAATCCAGGACCGTTTTTCTGGTACTTAAGGCTTTTTGGGCTTTGCTCTTACTTAAACCTTCATGCTCTTCTTCGTCTATATACGAACCATCTAGGAGAGGGAAAAGATAAAAAAGATAGTTCTGATAAATGAACTGAGGAAATTTCCAGTCCTTTCCCCGTGCGCATGTATCGTTTTTCCAAACAGCGTCTAAACGAATTTTCCGATTCGATATCTTTTTTTTAGCAATCACTTTGAAGATTTGAAGGTTGCGGGTCCGATGTCTGTTTTTCGTTTTAAAGCATTTTTTGTACTTTATTTTTTGTTGCTACATTTATAATCACCGGTGAAAATTTCCATGTCGTGTTTTACGAATCTACGTTGAACCTTAGTCAGACTTTGCGACTGTTCTGCGCTACTTGCATGTCGATTAGCGTCCTTTAACAAGCTTTATAAAACAAAACAAAAATCAAGAAATTAAATATTTTTTACACCTTCGTAGGTTATGAATATAAATACCAGGTTTGCCGGTTTTCCGGGCTTAATTATTATAAGAATGTTTTCTTTTGTTGTGATTTGCATCTGGTGACAATGCAGCCCTGACAAAATTTTGACGCATTTTCTCCACCGTGACCAGCGTTGTGGTCCCCTAAAGAGGCAATGCAGATTTTTCTTAGATAATATCTTTGACGGTCATTACGCTTTCCTTATGAGCTGCTGGCGGCCGGACGGTTCGGCGGATGCCTCTGTGATTGTCGCTTTTTACTGCTCCATTTGTTCACTCTGCCGCTTCGTACCTCGTACTGCGGCGACCTTTGGAAGCGGGTTGCTACCAATGAAACGCGAGTAATACTGACTATAGTCTGAAATTTAATCTTCGACGTGGATATAGGCACTTGTCTTTGGTTTCGAAGCGCAGATGCTACGGTTCTGCACGTCTTACTTCAAGCTACTTGCACCACAGAAATACGAGTACTTGATATATAAATAGTAGTTCCATTGCTTATTTCATTGCGTATCTGGGGTAATAGACACAAAAGCTACAGTTACACCGCTCGTGCATGCGCATAAGACACAGCATTCACTGTAGGCACGGTATCTATCTGCAAACACGCCGCACGCATGTTTGTCGCATGTTTACTTCATGTATGTGTCGAACATGACTGCAGACAGTTGTCCGTATGACAACTGTCTACATTGCCTCGGGTTGAACGGCAGCGAGTCCTCTGCACACTTCCGGAGACGCACCCTCCGGTAAAACTGAAGGAACCGACTGCCGGCACGAAGACACCGAAGACACCGTTGCACGACACCGCTTCAGGCAGCGAGCGCAGCGACCGGGCGGAACCTGACGAAGTTTCGTTGCTGAGCTGCGAGACCTGTCGGCGGACTGCGAGTTCGGACTCTTGGCGGACGACCGGAGGCGCGCGCTCGGCCGCCTGCCGCAACCTCGGCAGTAGCGAAACGTGGCCGTTTCGCTACTAATAAAATGCTCAAATGTCCTCGGAATTTTTTTTTCTTTTTGAAATGACGCTTTGAATGGTTTTTGTTCTAGATTTACGTTTACGCCTCTGTCTCTGTTTGTTGATTTTGAACTCCCGCACATCGACTGCTCTATGGCGTTTCTTTTGCTCTGATTTCAACTCATCTCAAGTTTTGTCTGAACTGGAAATGAATTTTAACATTTTAGACAAAACCCGAGACAGGGGAAAATGAAGGACAACACAACACGAAGTCTCAAAAGCGTTTTCCCGGTTTCACAACACGAAATCTCCCGGTTTTAGACTGCTGTCCTTTCTTTTCCTTTCTGTCTCGGAATTTCGTCTAAAATGTTAAACCTTCAAAGAACAATTGTTTCTGTCCTAACATTCTGTTTGTTAAATCTTATTTACCAATAGGCCAGATTTTATCTCTCCCGTTATATATTTGCCAGGTTATCAGTGACCACTTGCATGCGGCTACCCTTTTCTTTTGTATTACACCAGCTGTTTCCCATAAATATGTCAAATATCTTTTATAATTACAGCATGCCCAACATTGATGTAATCAATGTTTAACTTAGCCGCTTACCTTGATGTTTGACTACATAACTTCAATCAGCGTTCTGTTGATGACAATTGTAATATGTTTAAGAGCAAAGTTAATTCACGAATCGCCATTTTCATTCTGTTTAGGTTAATCAAGTCTCCCTGATATATTGCCACCCTTAAAACGCTTTTTTCAATCTGCTGCTAAAAATTCTGGCCTTGCAGAACGTGAGGCATCGTATTGCACTGCCACTGAATCTTACAAGAGAGCAATCACGGAAGCCGAACTAACGTTTGCCAGTAATGCTTTACCATCGATGTTGTTATAAAGTTCTAAACAGTTCCGGAACGTTATAAATGGTGCCGAAAATTCGATTATATCTCGAACTGGTTTAGACAGAAAGTCCATGCCAAGTAGTCGGTTATCCACCAGCTCGTTGGCGCCTTGATGTTCATAGTCGGTGTGCCAATGTGTTAAGTGAAATTTTTGTGAATTCGTTTTCTCTCGATTTTAATGGTTCTCTCCCGGTGTACCGTTCTTACGATCTTCTGCTCATGAATTTTTGTTTTGTTTTATGTTATGTTGGTATAGTTAGACCAATAAAAAAATATAAAGACGCCTTTCTCTGGTGTTTTCCGCAACATTACATGTATGTTCCTGAATAATATAAAAACATATAGATCTCTATGCTTATTCGGGACTTCTTGAACAATCGCTTCTCCTTGGTGCTCTTCCCCAACATATTGCTTATAATTACCGGCCGATCTTTTTCATCAGTGCACCTTGTAAAATATGGAACATATGATTTACTCGCACCTTGTTAGTTTTTGAGATTCCAATTTGTTTTTTCATTCTCGCAATATATAGCTTTTGCAAATTTCTTTCCCGTGAAACTGATTTTTTTTCCTTCGCTAACAATCTACACATTCCCATCTTGATCAAAAATTCCAGGTTGATCGCGTTTTTTTCTTTATTTCTGCAAAGCACTTAACAAGGTTTCTCACAAGCTTTTAATTTTCAAACTCAGCAAACCTGATCCCGACCCCAATGTGCTATCATAGATTAAATGTTCTCAAACAAGTTGGTCTCAGATTGTTCATACTAAGCGAGCTAATTTCCATATCAGACCTGTCACTTCAGGCGTATTGCGAGATCCATCTTAAGGTACATTCACACTGGTATTCGAATTAAAACGGCTAAGCGGATCCGCTCTTTTCCATCATCAAATGCAAGTGAAATTTTATTGAATCTTTAAGCAACCACGATCGCAATCATTGTGAACGCTGTGGCGTGAGGGTCCTTGTTATTTCTCACTTATATAAAGGATTTGCCGCAGAACCTCTCATTCTCTGTCAGTTTGTTCGCAAACGATTTCGTTATTTATTGCGAAATAACTAGCAACTCTGATGCTTTTTTCCGCAGGCTGACTTAAACACAGTTATAAAATGGTGTAACACAAAATGCGTGACTTTTGACACTAGAAAATTTAAGACTATGCGTGTATTTCAACGTATCACATCGCCATTCATACACTAATCTGGTACCTCCCCTTTGCAGTTTGTGATTTCATACAAATATCCCAGCATTCGTATATACCTTCAAGGTGTAAATAGCAAACTCACGTTGGCCATGTCATTGCTAACGACATCTCTATCCTGGGATACCTAAAACGAAATATTATGTTAACCCCGTGCCATCAAAGTTACCTTTACTTAGGACTCTACTAAGTTCAGATTAGAATACGTTTCATCAATCCAAGATCTTGTTTACACAACTTTTTTGTCTATAACCTTGAGGCCGTTCAAAGTAGCGGGCAAGTTTTATTTTCTCTAATTGTCATCGTACAACCAGTGTCTTGTATTTGAAAACTAATTTATCGCTTCCTCTTCTTTCGTTGAGTCGTAAAATATAACGCATGTGTCTCTTTCATAAAATGTATTACACTAACCTTGTTTTAAAAGACAAATTTTCTCTTTGTCCTCTGTATATTTTCCTTCCCATTGACTGTCAATTCAAAGTCGAAATTCACCAGTGTTACGCCACTGCCTATATGGACTCGTTTATACCACGAGCATCATCCCAATGAACCACCTTCCCGCATCTTTTGTGTCACTATCATCAATCGATTCATTTAGGGCTGCCATAAGCAACTATATTTGTTAATATCTATTTTGAATGTTTTATCTTTCCATTGCATTTTGTTTTTGTAATAGTGTTGATGTTATCCTATATTTGTTTGTTTTCTTTGGTTTTTTGCCCCTACCCTTTGTAATCCCCCGGGCTCTGAGCGTGCTGAAATAAATAAACAAATAGAAAGTAATAAGATTAGTAATACGTTTTAAATGATAACACCATATCTTTCTGATATATTTTCCTTGTATTTTTCCGTGGCAGGAACATTTAAATGGCCATCTCCTGCCGAAAAATGCAACATTACTTTGAAAGATGAGTGTTCGGGATTACAACATTAGCACCCTAACACAAACAACTGGGAAACAAACCGTGTACAAATGATGTCCTGGCAGATGTTGTTTATGGTGTTCACTTGGAAGCGTGCTGCCGCCGCTTTCTTAATCGGTATGCTCGCGTCGCTGGGCTGCTTTAATTCATCGAACACCTGGCTGTTACTTCCTCATTAACACCGGAATTATTTATACTCTATCTTAGCAGCTACGCGAAGCGTCTAGCGAGGCACTGGCAGACATGGGTGACCTTACAAAACCTCATGCTGGCACAATGCGCTAAGCCTTGCGTCAAAAGCGCAAGTCACTAGGTTTTGTTTTCTGTTTATGATTGGTTCAGCGATGATGGAATGCGTACACAAACATGACAGACACCATAATGGTGCTCTTTCCCCGTACGAAAATTTTTTTTGACTTTTTTTATTAAAAACGTGTTGACTTCTTGTTCAATTTAATTACTTTCTTGCGACTGTGACTTCCATGTTGACATGGCTAACAGAAAGTTTGTTGATTTGGCGTTGAAACCTTTCTGATGATTACCTTCAGCCTGAGTAAAAAGGAAAGCTGTTGACCTATTAATTTTACGTTGATTTTTTTTTCTGTAGACTTCCTGTTGACAGTGCCATCAGAAAGACTGTAGGGTGGACCTTCTGTCTACTTCCTGTTGACAGTGTCATCAAAAAGACTGCAGACCTTCTGTCTACTTCCTGTTGAACATGTTCAGTTCACTCTCTGTAGCCAGTGTCAATAAAAAAGCTACCGACCTGCTGTTGACTTTTTATTGAACAGAGTACGTCTTGAATAGATGTCAAGCGTCACTAAGTTTCTCAATAGTCTCTTACAAGGTGAGAACGGTAGGGAGGAGCTTCAATTGTCCTGCCTCCATCTCCAGTCTTCCACCCTTGACGACGCTTCGGTGTCTCGAGCATCTCGAGCATGCGCACGCAGTCAAAGCACGACGGAAGGCACAGGGCGCGTGCTGGACGCCAGGCGTTCGAAAGACACGCCCTGCCGTTTTCACTTTGTAAGTGACTAGAGTGACCTTGTTGACCCTATTAAACTTGTCAGTTAGAAAAGAAAAGCAAAATAAATATTTTAAAGTGGTGCAACTACCTTGACTCGCTTCGTCCTGAGTGGTGCTATGCAGAGAAGCGATAACATTTCTTCTGGGAGTCGTTTTTGTGGATGTTGGTTTAACGACTGCGCCGGATTATTCTAAATTGTACCATTGCTTTTAGTAAGAGATAGATTCCACGAACTTCGAAACACTGTTTTTCCTTTGACAGACTCCCGAAAAGGAAATCGGATACTTGTAACCTTAATAAGTGCTGAAGTGGTCACCGATCAAATAATTACCTTCAACATGTAGGCCAGCGGTCTCAAACTCATTTGAGCGTGAGGGCCGGGTAGCCCACCCACAAAATGTCGAGGGCCAGCATAGGGCAGGGTGAATATATATTAGGGAGTTTTCGTAGACCGCGTTTCCCCCTCCGCTAAGCCCTCCGCAACAAAGACGCCGCTACTGCGCCTGTGCGTCGATGGCGTTGTAGAAACCAAGCACTGAATCGTAACTGTATTGCTCAATTCCCTCGGGAAGTATCCGAGTTCAGTATGTCTGGAGATAAATTCGTTTCGTACGTTGGTTCTTGCTTTTCCGACGATTTTTATAGCAGAATTACAAGAAAATACTTTCATCTCAAAGGTATGTAAGACAAAACAATCCTCGATCTGAAAGAAAACAGATTAGTGGCAGATCTGTTAAAATGTCATAAGTGCATAGCTACGTTTCCAGTGGAAATGAATGGACGACAAGATGTCATTATGGCACATGTAGCGCTCGAGGGAACGAGTGCTCGCAGCCACAGGACACTTGCAGGGCCGCGAAGCCACGTGTTTGAGACCCCTGATGTAGGGCTATATAAGGCTGAGCAATCAACGGGGCTGTAATTCAAGTGTTGAGTGTTTCATGGTATCTACATTTGTAGTCTTTTCTAATGTGTGTTTCTGGGATGTATGTAGTGTGTTCAAATACCACAGGGACACCCTTTCATAACAAAATCTAAAATACTAAAAAAGAAAAAAATTGCGATCTTTTTTTTTTTACGTTACTGCGCGGCAGCCAATTTGGAGCAGAGTTCCCGATACTTTGTTGAATGAAAAGCTAAAGCATGAAGCATTTTTCTTCTTTTTAAATGGCTGTAGTTTTTTAATTTAAAAGCCGTAGCTTTTCAGTTGAGACACTTACAATTGAAAAGCTGTAGATTTTTAAATAAAAAGCCAGAGAAAAAGCATATTGGAGGCTACGGATCTCTGTTGACTTCTTTAATAAAACGTGGGCCGGTATTCCAAAGAAAGTCACCGGAAAAGACCGAGAGAGTCAGACGAAAAACAGTTGACATTTTATATCATCATGAATTTTTTCAACAACCTTTCAACAGAAAAGCACCATACTTTTCTTTTTTTGTAAGTGCTGACCGCGACCAAAAAAGTGGTCCCTCGCTTGGACTTAAGGTGGAACCATGGTGCCTGGAACGCGTCTCCGACTGGTGTGTTTACCGCGTCCAAAAAGGTGGTCCCTCGCTTCGAACCTGCTGACGACATGCATGTGTCATGCTGTCGCCGGTCGCAATCCTGGCGGTGTTCCAGTACCAGTGGCGGATGCAGCAGATGCCTGTTCTCCTGCAGGTCTCCCTCTGGTGTGACAGTCCACGGAAGCTTCAACAGCCAGAAGTTGGGACGCCATGACGACAGCGACACCTCTGTTCGCTCGTGCTTTTCGTCATCATTTATACGACTAACGGCCAGGATCACGACACCCAACAGCATGACACTCCGGCTTCTGTGACGTCGTTTGTTGCCACTTCCGGATCACTTTTGATGTATGGGCAGGACAGGACGCTAAACACTCCAGTTGGAGACGCGTTCCAGGTACCATAGTAGAACGAAGTATCAACCAACACAGTGTTTACACTCAAGACTGCGTTTGCCCACACCGGATGTGAGCACTGCGGGGGCGTAGAAACAAGATTCGCGTGAGGGGAAGCATCTACGCATGCCCAGTACCAACAGCAGCGCCACCGCAGAGGTGTGACGTCATAGAGCTGAGTTGGTCTATAGTCTGTCTGTAGGATCAATACCATACTCCGTTTCACCCTAAGTCCGACCGAAGCCGTCACTAGAATCTAATAGAGCCAATCAGGCAGTGGCAAAAGCGCATCGTCACGTCACTCGTCTGTGGCTCTGCTATCAGCGGCTAAACCAATCACGCACATAAAGAAATGAAAGCCGTTTACAACTCCCTGTGACGCCGGATTAGAGCGCAGCTCCTGAGGAGGAGGATGGAAGGGTACTGATAAAGCCCCTCTATCCTGGGAAAAGTGGCGCCATTCATTGTTGTAAAAATGCTCGAGGCACGTGCCGCGCGCCACTTCTGGGAAATTCATGGAGTCCGAAATCTATACTTCGTTTCAGCTTGGGTCCAGACGCAGCCGATGCTGCAAGCACGAGCGCGTGGCCCTGAACAGTGCCTGTACTGCACGAGCGCGCGTGCTTGGCAGGGACGCTGGAAGCCCGGAGCTCGCGCTTGTAGCATCGGCTGCGTCTGGACCCAAGCTGAAACGAAGTATAGCTCAGTTCTGCGCTGTGCCGCCATGATCTTCACAAGGGCTGCACGTTGCACGTGCCTCGTGCATCGACGGACCTTGCGCTACTTTTGAAACCACGACCGGCTTTATAGGGGCGACCTGCTCACTCCGCGTGTCCCTATGGGAGCGCGCGGGCCAAGAAATATCACGTGAACGGCTTAGAGGGACCGAGTGTTCCGCTTGGCGCCGCCCTAGCTCAACACCTAAAGCGCGGTGGCCGCTATGGAAGGCAATGGGAGCGTGTTGAAATAACGTTGGTTTCGGATGATTTCTGTCGCATTTAATAGGCATGCGCTAATGCTAGCACATAGTGTGTATAGAATATAGTAAAATGAGTCACTATATCATAGTTTGCTCGAGCAGAATAGTTAGTATTGTGAGCTTAGCATCTATAGGGTGTGCGAGTGTACAGGATGGTGCATCCAGTCCGCCTGCTGGAGCCCACTCCCGTGATCGGAATCAAATATCGAGTTAGATGCTCCGCAGGTGGGCCGTGACACTCTTGGTGAATGGTCGAAGTGAGACACTGTCGATTGGTGGTGAACTGTTGACTGGCGGGGGGGGGGGGGACCTCCGAAGTTGCATTGCAGGGGGTACGAAGGAGTTCTAGTGACGAAGCGCCCGGGTTAAAAGGGGCTACAGTCCATCAGTGCGAGTACGCCGCAGGGAAGAGGAAAAAGGAAGCGAGGAGTCCAGTAGCAGAAAAGTGGCTAGGAGCCGCGTTGTCGCTACTTAATATGGAAGCGGGTCCCTGCCGACTGAACGGAGGTGGTGCAGTGCTCGATAGGATGGTGTTCGGGGGCCAAGTTGGCGCCATAATAAGGTAGGAAGCGCGACTTTGCACCGACTCGAGGGAGGCAATAAGTTGCCTGGTTGCCGAATCCCGTACCGAGAAGCAAAACTCCAGGATGGGCAACACCAGTGCTGTGAACAGCAATCTGGGTACATCGCGACTGGCTCTTCTTGTGGACCGAATGACGAAGCCAAGGAGTCACCTTTCCCCGGAGACGACGTTTTGGATGTAGCGATGGAAATCGAAATGCTGGTCGAGGAGGACACCTAGGAGGTGGATATGCGTTGTTTTTGGGATCTCCACTCGGTTCACGAAACCTGTTGGAGGGGTCGAAGGTTGGCGCGAGGCAGTGATGTGCATGGTAGCGCATTTGGTTTAAGTTTAGGGAAGTTTGTTATCTCTTGACCAAAGAAGAATGCGATCCAAATCAGCTTGTAGCTCTTTACCGAACGTACAATCGCAATAACGACGAGAAAAATCCTTAAAATACAACCAATTATCGTCAAAACGTCGCCGGTCGGGGAGCGGACACACATAGATACACACGTGAAAGCGTCTGCTAGTGTGTTAAGCTACAGCGCCAGTAAACGCGGTGGCGGTTCAGCGAACTATACTTCGTTTCACCTTATGTTGTACCGCAGCGAAGGCTAGAAGCGCGAGCTCATAGCGTTGGCAGCTGCTCTTAAGTCACGAGAGCTCGTGCCGCCGAGATGTGCCCCAGAGCAAGGAGCTCGCGCTTGTAGCCTTTCCTGCGGTACATCATAAGGTGAAACAGAGTATAGAGAAAATACTAAATAAGCAAAAGCAAATACGGCGCGCTCGCGCTGCCTCGGGTGACCTGGTCGCCCCTATAAAGCCGGTCGTGTTTGAAACATAAAGGGGCTTTAGGTACTGAGGGATAGGTGACTCCCTGAGGTCACGTGACCTCGGGGGGAGGGGGTCACGTGATCTCAGGTGGGGTGACGTGAGGTTAACTCTTATAACCCTCGTGACTCTCGTGAAGGTAACCCTCGTGACCCTCGTAAGGGTAACCCTCGTAACCCTCGTGAGAGTAACTCTCTTAACCCTCACGAGTGTAACCCTCGTGACGTCATTATGGAAACTACCCAAACGCGCGGTTATGCCGTTGTATGCAACCCGCGCGTTGCATGCAAGCTTGCATGCGCGTTGCATGCAGCGTGGGTTGCATGCAACGCGCGGGTTATGCAACGTACATGCGACGCGCAGTTACGCCGACGGCGACGGCGACGGCGACGCCGCTCAAGCCGGAAACGGGCGCCTAAGTGCTGCGCTCTAAAAAAGAAGCGAAGGATCACCGGGCGTTTACTCTGCGTGATTGGGTGAATGGGTGATAGCAGACTTGTACACGTTACTGATAAATAGTAAGGAATTACATTTACAATTACTCAAGGCTAAATTGTAATTTATTACAATTACAATTACCTTCCCATAAAAGTAATTGACCGTTACCCCCAAAAGTAATCCGTTACTTTCGGGGCGTTACTTTGAACAATATGTTCCTCAATTAAGAAACAAAGGGAAGAAGGTTATAAAAGTTCTTATTGTTGCCACCTGTTACATTTATTGAACTTGAGTATTTTGAGCAACAGCTGACTCTCGAAAGTCTCGTCAGACATTTTGCGTTATTTCTTACAGAAGATGCCCACTGATACGCTGAACGCCCTTTGAACTGAGGCACTGGATGGGAGTGCCATATTGTGCCTCGCGAATGTTTTATCCTCTGCATTGAGCTTTTTCAGCGAAGCAATGGAAGTACTATTTACCTCGAAGATAGAACAAAGCGTCGCCCTTGCAGCCGTTGCCTGATATTCAAATTTTAGTAGAGTTGGTAGCAGTAAGGTGATAAATAAATATTAAATAAGGTTTGGCTCGATATTCTTCTTCCTTTGGTTCTGAACAGGTCGAGCCTCAATTGAGACATTGGTGAATAAGAAAAAGTTTCCAATATTTAAATATAAGTAATTGAGAATAAAAAACACGACAGGGCACTCGTAAGAACAATTGATTAGAACGTTGGTTAAAACAAGGAAATGTAAGCGCACGTTTGCCATGTGTACCTTTCTTGGTGCCGTTCAAAAACGCAAGGAGCACGGACCAACTGCAGTTTACTCCGGTGTTCTCCAGAGATAGACGTCCGTTGATGCCACGGGCAGCGAAGGGCGTAGTACAAAGCTGCGCCGCCGCGCTATGTCCCCACTCACGAGTTTCACTCTCTCCTCAAGCCCAGAATATCAAGTCTACGTAAGCCAACATTATGTTTCATTTGTGAAAATATATGCTTGACATAAGATGCGTCCTGCTGGAGTGAAAACAGGAAGAAGAAAGGAAGACTATTACAATTTTCGATGCTCGCTAAAGCTGACTGCATCCAAGGGTAACAGAGATCGGATCTTGCGTCAAAGCATATATTTTTCACAAATGAAACATAACGCTGGCTTACGATAGACTTGATATTCTGGAAGCGGGAAGTGAAACTCGTGAGAATGAAAGTTTATAGCTATACCGCTCCGCTGCCAGTGACGCAGACGTGAACACCGGTCGCTGCAGTGTGGTCTACGCATTTGACGCAAAGAAAAACACACATGGCAAGCCGATGCTTTTTATGTGTTTTATTAACGTTCTAATCAATTGTTCTTGCATGTGTTTTATTCAGTGCCACTCTTGTGTGGAGCTTTTTCGCCCCGCCTTGATGTCTCGTTTTGTTCAGAAATTGGAAGAATATCGAGTGACGCCTGGCAATATTTATTTATCTGCCTGCCAACTCTGCAAAATTTGGTGTCGAACGGCAACTTTAAAGAACTGTTCCCAGCCGGGTAAATAATACTTCCGATACTCGCAGCTTTCAATGAAGGATAAATTTCGCGGCTGTAACCTCGGTCAAAGGGCGTTCCTTTTTAATTTCTGCCAGAAATAACGCAAAATGTCTGACAGGCCTCATCGGCTGTTGCTCTACTCAAGTTCAACGAATTGGCATATGCGTTTTAACCTTCTTCCTGTTTCTTGGTGAAGTATATTGTTAAAGTAACGCCCCGAAATGGCTGTTTTTAAATTTAGGAAGGTAATTGTAATTGTAATAAATTACAAACAGCAATTAATAAATCGCCTGAGCTATCAGTAACGTCTTAAATCTGCTATCACCTTCTACAATCGCAGGAGTAAACGCCCGGTGATCCTTCACTCTTTAGAGCGCAGCACCAGCATGATTTCCGGCGCAGGCAATAAATAACATCGCATACGATACATGCAACGCGTTATGCAACCCACGCATGCAACATCGCAAAGCTGCATGCAACGCGGAACATAACAGCAATACGCGTTCGACTCAATAAATCTGTACTGTTAAAGTTATCTGCGAGGGTACGAGTTACCTTACGGTTACCTTCACGGAATCGCAGCCTCGCATCGCCTGAATCGCATGCCCCCTCCCGGATACCTCAGGGAATACTATCCCTTCAAGCCTTTATGACACGACCGGCGACCGGGTCACCGCAG
>JAZHYW010065458.1:0-10550 GCA_037355805.1 Ixodes ricinus
TTACGTATTGCTATCTTTTTTAAATACTCATGGTTTTTGGCTTCCTCTTGTCCAGGCATAGGTTTCCTGGTATATGGGAGAAAGGAGGAAAGGCGAAGAGGGGCGGGGAAGGGGGTGGCAATAGGGCAATGCATTGGCAGCTTCTGGAGAGCGCACAGCAAGGAATGGCCAGTCTTGTCAAAAGCTTCTTTGATTTTCTTGCCATCCCCGTTTCAAGCGCGAACGTGGAGCGTGCGTTTTCTGGACTGCGTTTCCTCAGCCGCAAGGAACGTGCTCCGATGACTGACAAGTCTCTGACAATGTACATGTCAATTTTTTTCAATAAGTTTCAGTTTTGATATTATGCTTCTGAAAGCGTCACGCTTTCTGTTATTTCCATATGCATGTACATTGTGTGACGTGTTTGGCGTGTGTACAATAAACGTGTGTAATGTGAGGTGTGCCGTGGTTTTTCTAGTAATTATGCAGTCGCTTTTGCAACACAAGCCCCGATAATCACCGATTTCTTTCCAGCATTGAAATTAAACACCGAAAAACACCGATTCCAAGAGAAAAAATAAACACCGATAAATAACCCCCGAATCTGAAGAAAAATAGATACCGAAAACGCGGAACCCTACTTATGATGTACCGCAGGAAAGGCCACAAGGCGAGCTCCTTGCTCTAGGGCACATCTCGGCGGCACAAGCTCTCGTGCATTACAGTGAAATCCGTTTAGAACGAACCCACGTACAGCGAATTATTGTCGATATCGAACTCACAAAAATTTCAATAAAAATGCGTGTAAAAAGTATGTTTTATAACGAACAACATATTGGCTATATCGAACTTTTTCCCACCGGGAAGGCTTCCAAAAACGCGCAAACAATCGTCTACTAGCCTGTCCCTTCTCCCAAAAAAGAAGTAGCAAAAAAAGAAAATTCCAAAAGCTCAAGTTGCGAACAAAATTGAGCGAAGAGAAGCGATTCAGAAGGGGAGATACGCTAAAAAAAAAAAAAAACTCTGCACGCATGCAAAAAAAAAAAAACCTTTTGGCGCGTTGTTACAAGGTGGAAGTGAAGAGATGAGAAAGAAAGAGAAGCTCTCGCCTCACAACGAACTCATCGTGGAAGTTCGTTGTAAATGTTTTTTTGCTATATCGAATTACTCGCTATATCGAACTGATCGTAGCGTTTCCTGGTGTTCGTTATAAACGGGTTTGACTGTAGAGCAGCTCCCATTGCAATGAGCTCGCCTTCAACCTTCTCTGCGGTAGAACATAAGGTGAAACGGAGTATAGTGAAAACCAGAGTGGAAAGGTTGGAAAGATTGCCGCCATCTATGAGCAACAGCAAAAACCAAACAACCGGCAAGCCGGTTGTCTGGTTACGCCGTCGCTCATAGGTGGCGGTATGTCCAGAGTTTTGTCTCGAGATTTATTTGTCCACGGACACGAAACTGGGGAAACTAGCCCTTTATAGCTCCGCTGTAAAAATAAAAAATTACAGGAGGACACTTAGGACTGCTTATGTGTAGGAAGGCGAAAGCATCACAGTCACGCGGGAGAATTGTTTTCGAGTAATGTTTCTACACGTATTAAAGTTTAGGACAACGTACATGACGACGTCCTACAGATTGACGCATAGTACAGCGTCTAGGATGACCTCTAGGATGACATCACAAACAACGTCTAGGACCCGCCGAGGACAATCTCTCGGACGACCTCAAAGAAGACGTCTGAGGGACACATCCAGAAGGATCGCCACCCTATAACTTTTATCATTTCTCTCCTTACCATGAATGGGCGTTTAACCGGAACTTTTGGGCAAGTACAATATTCCCTAATAATCAGATGGTCACCCAAACATTTCAATGGCAAAAACTTAATCACTAAGAGTCGAGCTAAATCAGTCTAAATTCCCTCAAGTTCGAACAACCAAATATAAAAAAATGTGAAAATAAAAGTACAGTCTCACCTGCGATGGGTCGGCACTGGCGTGGATGCAGAAGATGCCTGAATCTCCGTAAGCATGGTTGTAAGCTGTGGCGTTGTACATCCAGTGATACCTTGAAGGGAAGGCGGGACATTCATGTAATTACCGTATTTGCACGATTCTAACGCGCACTTTTTTTCCGAAAAAATTGTCCTCTAAATTGCATGCGCGTTACAATCGAAACCGAAAAAAAAAGTGGAAAAACAAACTCGGCGTCAGATGGCTACCCGCATCGTAATGGACACTGGATCGCTGGGCTTTCACTGGATTGTGTAAGCTCTAAATCCAATCCAATCCATACGTCGTCACATGTTTTCTTCCTTCGCTTGCTTCGCCATTTTGCTTTTGTCGTTGTCGAACTTCAAAATGGAGAAGCAGAAGCGGTTTCGCTACGAGGCTTCGTTCAAACGAAAAGTGATTCTGCTTGCCGAAAAAGAGGGAAATCGAGCGGCGTCCCGTGTCTTGGGGGTCCCCGAGACGTGTGTTCGCGAGTGGCGGAAACAGAGAAACCGCATTTTTGCGTGCAAGGCCACCAGGAAGGGTTTTAATGGCCCTCAGCGAGGACGTTTCCCCGAACTGGAGAGCGCGCTTTCTGACTTCGTCAAGGAACTGCGCACAAATCAGCTGCCCGTATCTTCCGACATCATCAAGGTGAAAGCCCTTCAACTGGCTCTGAGCTTCAGGATCCCACGGACCAGCTTCAAAGCCAGCCGGAGCTGGATCACGAAGTTTATGAAGCGGAAGGGATTTTCGTTGAGGCGAAGAACCAGCATCTGCCAGAAGCTCCCGGAAGCTTACGAGGAGAAGCTGGTGGCATTCCAGCGGTTTGTGATTATGCTCCGCCGCACAAACAACTACATCGCTGGGCAAATCGGCAACGCAGACCAAACGCCCATGTTTTTTGACATGCCGTCAAATTACACGGTGGAGACGAAAGGCGCTACGCAAGTGAGGATACTGACCTCCGGCAACGAGAAAAACAGGGTGACAGCGATGCTCTGTTGCACGGCCGACGGACACAAGCTGGACCCATATTTGATCTTCAAAAGGAAGACTTTGCCGGCAAACGTGGCATTCCCCGCGAATGTGATCGTCCGAGTGCACCCGAAAGGGTGGATGGACACGGACCTGATGGTCGATTGGATTGACTCCGTCTGGAGGAAGAGGCCAGGAGCTGACCTAGCCGTGCGGTCCATGCTAGTGTTGGACTCTTTCAGGTGTCACATCACCCAGCGTGTGAAGGACAAGCTCGCGGCGTGCCGCACCGATCTCGTTGTCATTCCAGGCGGAATGACATCTCAACTCCAGCCACTGGACGTGTGCCTCAACAAGCCAATAAAGGATCGCGTCCGGGCTGCCTACAACGAGTGGCTCATCGACGGCGAGCACGCTCTGACGCCAGCAGGACGTCTCAAAAGAGCGGCGCTCAACGACCTCGCCAAGTGGGTGCTCGACGCGTGGAAGGCACTTCCCCAGGCAATGGTCGCCCACTCGTTCAAGAAGTGCGGCATCTCCAACGCCTTGGACGGAACCGAAGACGACTGCCTGTGGTCCGTGGAAAGTGACAAGGACCTCTCGTCGGACTCTGACGACGACTAGTCTGTCAATTTGTATTCTTTTTTGTGCTGTATAAATACTTCTTATCAGGTATGTGTTGCTCAGCCTTGACTTTTTCTTACTTGCGCGTTAGAATCGGCATCAAGTTATTTTTCGAATATCCGGGAGTCAAAGAGACGTGCGCGTTAGAATCGGGGGCGCGTTAGAATCGTGCAAATACGGTATGTTGCAAACACCCATCATTAAGTCAATTAATCAATCAATTAGGTGGGAATCTAGTGTCAATAGTGTTTTAGGATAACATACCATTCTCCACATAAGCCCACAGGCTCTGAGCCCAAAGTATGTTTCGAACCAATTAATTATTTCAGCTTTCCAAGTCTGCTACAACCATGTCTGCACTCATGGCCAAGCAATCACTCAGTAACGCACGTAACAAAATATGAAGCATCCGCTCATTCCACGATAACTGCCCACACCTCGATTTTGTAACATTTGGGAAAATACACGAAGGACATACCTTTACATATTGTTGACATAAAGAGCGTCCAGTTTTACAGGATTATCTCCAAATTTTGAGTGACCTTCGGTTGCTAGATCTTACGTCACGACATTGCTCCCCATAACCTGTCAATTCAGTGCGGCCTACGTTGCTATGCATGTTAGCCTCTCTAAGTATGTACCCCGCCACCCCACCGTCATCTGTCTGCGCTTGCAAACGACGTCTCCTGACCAGTTTCCATAGCTCATGGCGTTGTTCCACAGCAACATTGCCACGGGGCTGTGGTGCCATCCCGTGGCAACAATGCAAACTTTGAATACGCTCCAACCGGCCCAAGGTCAGCGCATCTACCAAGACACTAATGCTGATGCATTAAAAAGAGTCAACGAGAAAATAGAAAAAACAAACCAGGCGCAACGGCGAGCGAGCGGGCAAAAGAAGCGACGAAGAGCGACGCTGAGGAAGCGGGAAAGCCGGCGATTGCATTGGCAGATACTTCGGTGTAGGGCCAAGTTGGCCGCCTTGTCAATCACAAGGAGCAGGCTCTTGTGCAACTTTCTTGGTTGGTCCATACATCTGTGCTTTCGTGAGTGGCATGATATCAACGCGGGTTGAGGTGGCGTTGCTGCGTGGCGTGGACAGCACCACGAACATAAGTTCGAAATGGGACGCTTTACAAACGTCTGTGTGCGGCATTCCAGCAAATCTTTATTTACCCACTGGCTTTGTCTCAAACATTGCACAACCTTACCAACCGCGGTTGCAACGTTCTGGGAGAATGAGTGGGTATTCGCGGTGACCTTATTTCGATGGAACACGGATTTAGATCTTTCCTCCTTGAGCTTACACTCCCCGGTTACATTCCTAATATATGGGGTGTTCGCTGACCTCACAATCCCTCAATGGGTTACTGCTTGTGTTATATTCTTATTTTTTTGTCCAAACAACCTTTAGTAAGCAAAACACAGTTTGAATCTGTTATCTCCATTATTTTCCTTTGGCACGCATGTACTCCGAATTCGGGTAGGAAATGCGTAAACAAAGTGAAGTATCTTTCCCTCCTTCATTTTACTTTGTCAGAGACGTCCCCCAAATGCCGCATCATCCGGGCAGGACGAATGTTCGTGCGAATCGCTGAGAGTCCGTCGGTATTGTGGGCGATGTATGCCTTGGGGTATTAGCAACGAGAGCTACGAAAACATTTGGCTTCTTCTGCGCCCCTCCTCGTCGTCGTTGCCACAAGGGGGAGACGGGGGTTCCCTCACCGGTTGAGGACGTTGGTGTAGAGGCGGGTGTACATGCCCTTGCCCGGACCCCCGCGGAGAAGGAGCCCCCTCCGCCCATGATCATGTTGAGCACGCAGAACGCAATGAAGTCCGGGTCCTGGTGGGAGCAGCTCTCCAGGCCCAGCACAAAGTGGGCCAAGTCCGGGATGGGCGTCTGGCCGGGGCTCACCTTGGACAGGTCCTTGGGCACCTGGGCACCCAGAGGGGCACGCGAGCGCCTTTTGGAAAATTGCTAAAGCTTCCTCGTGCTCAGAAAGACCAGGACGGCAGCAGAATGTGTCCTGCAGAAACCACACTCTGTATGTGGTTTGTAACAAATTTTTCAATATTTTTATTTAATATTTGTATTGATTTATTTATCTTTACTTACTATGTTCATTAACTTATTTTATTATCTTCATTAAAGACGTGCCGGTCTCGCCTGTACGTTTGCATTCAAACAAATCGTGTACCCTTCCAGAGCAGCTGGGATCGCAGGTCGGTCGCTATAGTATCCGACTGCCACTGCACAGACCCAGGTTTGAGCTCCGCTGGGGCATCTTTCTTACGTTGATTTTACGTGGCCCTTCGTAAACTTTACATATAACCACGATGTTGTGCAACGCTCCCAGTGTTAGTTGTTCATGAGGCTCGTTCGTGGCAATTTCCTCATAAAAAAACTACCCATAAACGCATTCTCCATTAAAAGTTTGAAGTACAGCTTTTAAGCACGTTGAGAACGCAACTGTGGGTCACCAAGATCTGAGCTCCGTATGCTGCACGCTCTGGTCTTCGACGCTTGGAAGCTTGGCGTAGGCTCGATAGGCCAGAATTCTTCGTTTAGTTTACCACACAACCGTTTTAACTCTGACAAAACAAAGTACATTCGCCGCCACCCTCCTCCGCATTACACCTCTAGGACACAGAATGACGTGGCACTGTCCGAGTGTGCGAGCAAGATAGGCTTGTTTAAACTTCCAAATGACGTTGTCACATTCAAAGGCAACTCTGCTTCACTTTTTGTTTTTGAAAAAACAATGCAGTCCACTTCAGTATCACTTAGGAAGACCACACGTCAAGTATTACGACATAGTTCTGTCTAAACATTTCAACTTCGCAACTCGCCAAGCTGCCAAAATCAGCAGACTCGAGCGGGGCGAATTGAGGCGCAACCAACAACGCAGTCGAGGCTAGGTCGTGGGCATAGCTAATATTGAGCTAAACGTCGTCACCATTTTTGCTTGTTTTTACTTCTCCGGGCAAGCATAACGGGTGACATCAGCAATGTTTCCTTTTGGCGCTCAGCGGTTTCCACGTGATTAGCGTAACGCGCCTGCTCAGCGCGCTTCTTGGGAACCGTCCGGCCACCCCGCCGTGGTCCCGCCGTTACCGCCGTCTCTCGCGTCACAACTGGCGTCGTTGTCTTATTATTTGTGATTATTGTCTCTTGGAGTTTTGTTCCCACTACAGACACTCTGTGCGCAGACTTATGCCGCAGTTCTGCAGACGTCGTCAAATGTCGTAGACACCTAAACGTGAGTGAAGAGTGCAGTGAAGACGAGCACTTGCACCTGGCACACGCCCGCCTCAATCCCGCCCGTCGTTGAGTAGAGGAACACGCGACATCTCATAGCCCGTGATAGCCATGTTCTCGGCGGCCAGAGGCCAACGTTGCCGGACAGAACCAAAGTTTCGGTTTCCATTTCTGCTCGTGTTTAAACTTAGATTTAAAAATATATATCCCATTTTTCTAGAAGCAAACGACGTAGTGTCTTTTACTAGGGCTTTTTAATGCGAAATCACTCATTATCCTGAAATCTTCGGAATTGAGCAGAGTTGCCCTTTAACCGACTACGCATTATTTTCGGGCGAACTTCCTCGTCGCTATTCACAAACATTTCTCTTTGTACAATTTGCATATTTAGTCGCACAAATGACTATGCCCAGATATTTCTTTTGCAGCAACATAGTGTAACGTATGAGACTGCTTCCTAAACATGTATAATGACGTTTAGTCCGACTTGTTTCATACATGTCCTGCTTTAACTGCTGGCACAGCTGTTTTTCTTGTTCCTGATGTTGATTGGCGGTATTGATCCATCATTTTTCCCACCCCTACAAAATCTCCTCTAAGAGATGTAGACTGCAATTCACTTTTAATGATACCACACATAACTATGTACCGCTTATACGATCAGTTTCTAGAGTTTCTGGAATAGAAACAATCAGTTTTTAGTAGGGATGGGCGAATATTCGGTTATTACGAATAGCCAATCGAAGTCCGTTCTATTTGGCATTCGCTTCGGATCGAATTTAAGTATTTTCGACAAAATCGAATTATTCGACAAAATCGAATTATTTGACCTTTCTAAATACAGTGAAACCCGACTATATCAAGCCCGTTTACATCGAAATATTCCTTATATCTAGGGTTCGGCGTTTTCGGTTTCTATTTTTTCAAAATTCGGCGTACTTTTTTCGGTGTTTATTTTAAAATTCAATTTTCGGTTTTTTTTCGGCGTATATTTATGCTCACAAAAGTTTATCGGCTTTTTTCGGTGAATATAAAATAAACACCAACGGACACCGGATCAGATTATCCTTGTAGCTCTGATATTTGTTACCATTCAAAGAATAATGGTACAGATACTTTGAAGAAGAAATGGACACTTTATTTGGCAAATGTGTGCAACTGTAAAAAAAAAAAAAACACCGAAGTACAAACAAGTCAGATATGAAACCTATGCCCAGAATCATGGAACTTCACCTTCTGTATATCAGGATTACGTGATCTTATTATAGTACACACACACACGTACTTTCCCAGGTTCTCCTTGTTCATCCGCACTCTTTCTTTCCTGTTAATATAACCCTGAGCTTCGAGAATGCCCTCTCAACGCTAACACTGGACGCAGGCAAGCTGAGGAGATGAAGCGCTGCCTTAGCCAAAATCGGCCAATCAACCAATTGTGACCGCCAAAAGAGACACGGTGCGACGTTCTGAAGCACAACACAACATGCAGAGCTTGCATCAAGTCAGTCTTCCTTACAACGAGTTTGAAAACACGCTCGTACATGGCGAAGTCATGGGGCATTTCGGACTTCACGTTTTGATCGATGATGCGTACATTAAACCAAAACGTCGAGATGGCACTTGTGCGTCCCATACATTCGGACATGTTTCGATAGACAGTGTCGTTCCACTTTTTCGCCACGGTTCTGCGGTACGACTGGAAGGTCAAAGTGACCTTCACCGTTTAAAACTGAATTTAAACAAAAAATTTATTTGACGTACTTTTATCGGTTTTTATCGGTCTAAATCGAAAATGCCGAACCTAAAAACTGACCTCTTTCGGTTAAAACCGAATTTCCGAAAATAGATTCGGCGTACTTTTATCGGTTTTTATCGGTTTAAACCGAAAACTCCGAACCCTAGTTATATCCGATAAAGAAACTAACCGGGCACAATCCTGCTGTCACCTGCCACGGAAATAAAAAAGGAAAGTGAATACAACTTTGTAAACAGTGCGAATGGACCGCCAAAAAGTAAACGCTGTTGCAGTAGCTTTTTTTTTGCAAGAGAGTGTTTGTACTTATTTAGGCCTTTAGCAACTATGTACACAAAATCAGGACAAAAAGAAAAAAATCGTGGTAAAAACAAACTAAACAATTATAGTTTCTTTTTACGATTAACGATTTTGCGCATTTTTAATAGCCAGCTAGTCTTGGATATCAAGACCTTGTGGGGTTTACATTATCGCGTTATGTTCGTACTGGTCTGTTTCTAACAAAAATGCCTTTTTGTGATGTTTACGCGTAGGTGCACCGAAAAAAACAACGACGCTGCTGCGCAGGCGGCAGGATTTGTGCAAAATTGTTTATTGTAATTCATAAAAAAAAATAATAAAAATCAGCAGAACCCATCCTTTGGGTATGATTATCTACGTTAATGCGAATAGCATCAAACGGTGCGGAGTTATGCGCGTTCGTCAGGTGGCCGGCACACTCTAGATACGCCAGCCCACTCTTGAGGCGATTCTAAATTTGTTGACACTTTCACAGCCCTGCGCACGATCTCCGCAGCCCAGCACGTGCGTTTGTGTCACTTAGGAAGGCGAGCAAAGCACGCGCCATACGCACAAACACTCAAAATGGTACCGACCAGACTTTCTGGCGTCTCAGCTAGTCTCAACCAACGGTACTCTAAACGGTTGTTTATATCTTTACCATAGGACGCGCTTTGCAGCGCTGTCACAGCTACCGGTGCGCGCGCGTTCCATGCTCGAGGGCTCATCTCCGCTGCTCGGGAGAGGTGATGTAGCGGCCGCTGCATCAGCCTCTACGAGCGCGGAGATGAGCCGGCTCGTGCATGGAACGCTCATGCGCGCACCGGTAGCTGTGACAGCGCTGTAAAGCGCGTCCTATGGTAAAGATATAAACAACCGTTTAGAAGTGCGTTGAATGACTGCCTTCATAGCTCTGTGGTTAGCGCGTCTGCCTGCTGATCAAAGGGTCAACGGTTCGAATCCCAGCCGGCGCCGGTCTTTTTTATTTATTTATCGACCCGCGGCGTAAGAGGTTAGATAGCCAGACAGATAGATAGATAGATAGATACATAGACGAAAAGTGCGTGAAGTATCCAAAGAATGCTATTCGCATTAATATCTTTTGCGGAGGGGAGCGGAGAGAGGCTGCTCCGTGCTCCCTCTCCCCGCTCTGTCCGCAAAAGGGAATTTTTTCCCGGGTGGTTGACTTGGCCGCCCGGAAGAAAAAAAGACAACTTGCTCTGCCAGCTGGCTTTCCCTAACGCAGCTGCAGGTCCGTAGGGGAAAGCCAACTTGCAGAGCAAAACGGCCCTCTGCAGGAGAAGGTGGTCCCTGCTCGGACGTGCTCCATGCTCTCGGCATAGATTCGGCGATAATGCGCGAATATAAAAGGCAGCGGCCTCAGCATTTTGGAGTCCGTCGATAGCGTAGAAAAATATCGTTATCGCGGATGCAATGAAGAAAAGCAGCAGAAGATGCAAGACTACTTCATTGTGTAATATTTCAGCAGAATGTAGATTTTTGAGAGTCAAATTCATTAAAACTTTTATATCGAATTACCCGCTATACCGAACTGGTAGACGTTTTTGCGAGTTCGATATAAACATGTTTGACTTACTATGGCTTGGATTTCCGGCCAGGTGGTGCAAGCTTTTGACCATTTTGACCATTTCATGCTCCCAAACTCAATACACTTGAAATTAACAAT
>JAZHYW010065459.1:0-66135 GCA_037355805.1 Ixodes ricinus
TAGGAGCATTTTTTTTTTTTACAAATCTTTTTGTTTTTGCTGGTAGATATTATTTTACTAAGCAAAAATTTTTACTCTCCCAGCTCCTAAGCTTGTACTATTATCAATAATAGCACATCTTGATTTTAGTATCTTCCTCCTTTTGTAGGAGTTTACCACGAGGTTCAAGGCAGTGTTGTGCAAATATCTGAATAGTAGTTTTGAATAATACGGGATTCAATATCTGTTTCAAGGTAACCAGATTTTTTTCAAAGTGTTGATTGTGACGTCACAATCAACACTTCGAAAAAAAAAAAAAAAAATCGCAGTTCACGGGTACTGCAGGTTAGCCTTGTTGAGTGTTCTCCCCACCAAGCACTTGTGCACTGCGGAGAAGCACATCGCAGAGCTCGCGCGCTTTGCGGGTGCCGCTTCCCCGCAGTACACAGGTGCTCATTTGGAAGCACTAACAGAGCTAACTTAGAAACGATTACCGTAATATCCCCTGAGAGATAGCCCACCTAAAAGTGAGAACAAATGGGGTGAAAATGAGAAGTAGATGTGTGATCAAGAAAACTTAAAAAAAAAAAAGTTATCTACCTACTTATATTTTTTGTGACTTGCCAGGCCTGTTTTTACATTGAGGGGCAATGGAGCATAGAAAACAGTTCTTCCCAGTTAGCAATGTTCACTTATCTCCTGCTGTGGGTTAGTAACACCAACCCTGCCGAGGTCACCATTGGCCATCACCCTGCAGTTACTAAAGGCAGGATATCTTTCAGTGTTTAAAAAGAACAAAAAGCAATATGTGCCAGAAATAGGGGTGTGTTATCTTTTGAAAAGTAGGGCATCTCGGGATATCATAATATGCAAGAGGCATGCGTTAGGGCAGCGATGTCTTGACAGCCCGCATGCACCATTCATGCTTGTTTTCTTTTTTTGTCATATTTGAAATAGAAGAAACAATATTTGCATATAGAAGCAGATTTATAAATTTTCTTCGAGTAGGATAGCTGCAACAAATCTCTCGCTTGCATGCCAAAGTTCATATGGCTACATTAATACCAACTAAGCTTTAGCAGGTAGGACTTAGGGGAAGGTTGGGAAGAACTCTTCACGAGCTCAGTTGAATGTTTCGTTTAAGCCTGGTGCACGGTGGTGAAAGACTTTGGAAAACTATTCAATGTTCGATTCAGAAAAATATTCGGCCAAAACCTCTGTTCACCTTGAACTCAAAACGCTCTATTTGCACGTGACCATTAATAGAGTCTGACGTGCTTTTGTGGTGGGCATGTGACTCAGTGACACAGTGCCTCTGCCAGATCGGCGTGCAATCATTCGCACACTGCACATAGTGGACTGGTGAAGGCAGGCAGGTTGAACATGAATACATAAAATTGAAAGAATAAAACACGGAGGACAAGCACAGGACAACCTTCTTTCTGTCATTTAGCAACGCGTTTATCTTGGGCAGAGGCATTGCACCCTGTCGGGGTCTCGTTCAGGGTGCATTAATGCCTTAAAATGCGTCGTTGCTAAATGAAAAGAATTGATTCATCCTGTGCTATCCTCCGTGTTTATTCTTTCAATTTTGTGCACATAGTGGTCTTTATTGTCAATGTTTTCTGTCCTAGCTTCACTATTGCATAAAACATGTCAGAGCGTACTTCAAGACTATAACTGTTTAACGAACAGGTGAAATTTAGAGCAAACTTCAAAGGGCCAGGTATAAATGTTTCTAGACAAGACGACTTAAGCTATTACCCGATACGAAAGGGTACAGCCAATACCATCTATCCATCCATCCATCCATCCATGTGCACGTCGCTTAAGAAAAGTAAGGAGCAGTTTGCCCACCAATGCACTTGGTTCCTCCGGGGTCAAGCGTAAGTCCTGGCGGACAGTTGCATTTGTCACGAGCCCTCGCTGTTGACGCAAAGGCCGCCTCCCTGGCAGATGTTGGGGAACAGCTCGCATTCGTTGACGTCTGGAGAGAAGGGTTACTGCACGCTGGACTTGGCACGAGAGCCCACCAGACTGGTACGAAAGGCGAAGAGTGCAACTCTGCGAGCGTTTGACTTACCAGTGCACGTGCTCCCGTCGAGCATCACGTGACCTTTCGGGCACTTTCGTCCTTTTGGATCTGGAAGTGTGGAGTAACGGGGGTGGGGATTAGGCAAGAAAACAAAGTGTTCGCCTCTAAGGTGACAGTGCAGTAGGAGCAACGCGCTTGTCGGACCAATCAGCCACCTCCCTTTTATCGCCTGGCTCTGCCCTCTTTGCGTGGGTATGGGCGGGACCATGGATCGCGTTGCAAAAGACAGGCAGGTGACTGGTCCAATGAGCACATAACTTCCACCACACTGTCAGCTTAGGGGTGAGAGGAGCGTAGAAATTGCTATGCTGGCTAATCCAGAAGATAGGAGGAAGAGGAGAAAACAAAGATGATAACCAAGGCGGCCTGCCTTGGTTGGCTACTTTGAGTTGGGGAAGCGGATGGGGAGAAGAAGAAAGAAAAAAACATCCAGGATGGGGAGGAACGAGAAACATAGGACCCCTAGAAATTTTGGAGTCACTTACCAAGCTGGTGCCTAGCAGCAAAAAAGAAAGGAGCGGGAGGTTACTCTTTTCACGACATTTTTCCCACGTTATATTATCATGAAGTTATCAATCGCCCAAAAAGCAACCTTAGATCATGAAACGTCGATAAGATTGTCGACTTTCCCCCTTTCCTCATCTAAGAGCATATTCCTGGCTATGCCCATGGGAATTGATTAGGCTGATTACGTGATTTACCTTAATTAAATAAATATTAATGCAATTCAAGATGTAAGGGATCCAGCTAAAACAATAAGGAATAACTGAACAAAAAGAAAACCCATCTAATTTTGATATAATAACTTTGAATGCCTTCAAACCAGCACAGGTAGGTAGGTACTATTCAGCTGACATGTACTGCTACAGCACCATTGTGCTACAAAGGGAAGCAAGCAAAATGAGGTCGTCTTTACAGCATTCATGTAGCACTCTCCCTTTCGCCTCCAACTGGTATGATACCACTGTAATTTCATAAATCACTCGAGTTAACTTTCCTTCACGAATTCCACTTTTTTTTTTCGTGCAAATTTTTGTTTTGCTATTTTTGTTGTGTAAAAAACATGGTTTGTTTTCCTCGACTGACACCCTGAAGAAGTCAGTGCTTGGGCTTGAGAGCTTCCCCACATGTGAATACAGAAGAGCAGTTTTGGGATAAGGTTAAAAGCATACGAGCTCAGTGATGACGTTCTGGTGGCCTCAGCGACACCACAAAAAGAACAACCACTCATGCCGACACTCCAAGCCAAAATGGCTTTTGCTCGAACAACACACAGAACAAAACATGCGACAGTGAACTGATAGTGGGCAACAATCTGCTGCTGCTGATGATGATAAAGTGCACGTTGCCAACGCAGAACCAAGAACACAGCAGACGCACTTGTTCCAACAGAGAGCAGAGCTGGCAGGGGCTACCCCAGGCCTTGCCCACGGAGGAGCAGCACTCCGACCGAAGCATGCTCCTCTTGACGTCGTTCTCGCATTGGCCGTCCCTCACGCTCAGCCAGCACGGACCCTTACGGTTATCTGCATGTTTCAAATACAGACAAGAGATAACACGGTGGGCTGTTAAAGCTGGCAGGAGAAGCCTGAAAAAGAGCCTCATGGAAGCCAATGAGGGCAGCCAATATTTTGCTGAGATAGGGGTACCCCACCCCTATCTCTCTCTCAATCGATAACTGAGGAACCCCTTGCCAGTCTCAGCCTTGGGGATGCAGCAGTGCAGAAGCATAAATACAGAACTTGTAAACAACAATGCACATACAAAGGAAGGCTTGGTTCATGCTTATACGTCAACATAGAGTTAATATAAGTATCTCGAGGGAAAGGTCCCATGCATTTGGGTTGCTTCAGAACGGCGGCGCATTGACGAGAGCATGGGTGGTTCCAGTTGAGTAGTCCCAATGAACCATATCACTGGTAACACCTTAATATGCAAAATAAAGCAGCAAAACATCGCCTGTAAGATCTGTTCCTAGATCTTTTCTTACTTTGCAGAAAAACACTGGAATCACGTATTGAGTAAAAATAAATAAAGTTGACAGGCTCTCAAGCAACTTCAACTGGTCGAGGCAAAACGGACATGCTAAGCATTTCGTCTGCCTTATTTTTCTGCTCTTCTGTCTCTCTTTCTTATTCTTCTTCTCTTGGGACCTCCAACGTCAGCGTTGGGGATTTGCTGCGCTCTGCTCCCACCTTTACCTCCGTACGTCAATAGGTGGCTCGTATCTGCTGTTCTTGTGCTCAAACTGGGAACTTGGGTGATTTTTAAGGAACTTGAGGACTTGGGGAACTCATGGGGTACTTTAGGGAACCCCTAGGCTCTTAAGAACCCAGTTTAGGAACCCACATTGGGAAAGACAAAGGTTTCTGTGAAGGACAAAGATAAGAGGCAAAAGTTTGTTATGGTGTTGCCTTGAAATTTTATATAGCTGTTTAAAATTGTCTTACCAATGCAGACGTGCCTAGACGCGTCGAGAGTCATTCCAGAGGGACAGTCACAGCGGTAGCTTCCCGGTGTGTTTACGCAGACACCTCCAACGCAGTGGCCTCTTCCGTTGCCGTTGCACTCGTCAATGTCTGCGCGGAAAATCGTCCAGTTAGATCAGAGGGCTACCGGTTAAGAAAATGGACACTACTGCAGCGAGAGAATTTTAAACCAGCAAGGAAAACACAAAGGTTTCTGTAGCATGAGTGTCGGTATCAAACCTGGTGATATTATTTGTAAGAAGCATATCAGAAAATTGTCAAAAGTCAGATTCTGTCTGAAAATAACATCTTACAGAGATTTTGTTTTAGTTTCTTTGTCTGACATCTTGCATATTTGTAGCAGAGGAAAAACTGGGTTAGAGCAGTGCAACTTCTGACTTGGGCTAGTAATAGTAGTAATTTTGAATATGCACTGCTACATCTCCAGTTCATATGAAACCTAGCAGGTATGGGAACTGAATTCATGAGTGTGCAGTGCATGCTTTCTTTTACTGAGTGCCGTCGAGCTGTGGTATGTTAACACACGGAAGCTTATAATGTAATTCGACGGCAAGGTAAAAACAGCGACAATGATTTCAATGAGACTGATCAACAAGCAAAGCCTCAGGTGTGGCTAAGCATCAGCAACCTGCTTGTGGTATGTTTGAAAGTGAATTGGACACATCTCAAAGCAGTTAAGGGCAACTTATACAGTAGCCCGGCAACACGAGCTATGTGCTCCGAAGGCGCAATCTGACCGCGGGAGAAGCGAAGGGCCGCTGTGCTTCCTGTGCTTAGTTCGCTATATCGAGTGTCCCCACCATGGGAGTTCATGGGAGTTTGATACAAAAAGACATGTGATTTTCAAGGGGATGTTTGGACTGTTCGATATAAGCAATAATTCGAAATACCCGGGTTTGATATAACCGGGCTCGACTGCATGTGGATTGTAGAGGATTGCTGGCTTTATTTCATTTGCAGGAAGCATACCTAAACTGAAGTGGACTCGCTCAGGCGGCTCCGATACGACAAAAGTAAATTCACAGCAAGCTGCTTAGTAATCTGCAAATATTAAAATTTCATAAGCTATCTGATTATAGACTTCTAATCACCATTAAGAATGAAATCAAAAAAGAAAGTCTTCTTTTAAACGAGATAGTTAGATTAGAAAAAAGAATACGGTTTACTTGACCCGCTATAATGAATATTGGAAGGTTCCCACATGCAGGTCACATTATGGGCAGCAAATGCTTCGGTATTTAATTCCAAAGCTTTTAATTAACTTTGAAGAAGAAAATAGAAATCTAGAGACGATATCTCCTAAAGAGTTGCGCAACATATTTTTGCATATTTAAGCGTTCTGTGTCTTGTTTCTGTTATTCCATTTAACAATGTATAATTATCTGTATATGATTTTTTTTCATTGCATGAAAACTATGTGTTCAATGGCTGCCGATGGGGCTGAGTGCCAGTCAAGCTTCTTGTTGAAGCTTTTTCCCCTTTTGCTCCACCATTTCTTTAAATGGAAATAAATATTATTATTATTATTTTTATTATTATTAATCGTAGGCTTTCAAAACAGACTGCGCTTACGTGCAGTAAGCCCTCGCTTCGCTTTGTTCTGCTTCAGTGAAGGTTTAATACAACCTCGGACCCAAGCTTGCACCAGGTCTCATTAGAACCGCCGAGGATTCGGCAAGCTAGGCTAGCATCTGGATGCCGGTGACGGGGGTAACGTGTGTGGAAAGACACTTTTGACGAAACGTCACAAGGTGTATTGATGAAACAAACGCAGGAACCTTTCAATGACGCGAACCGGCGATCAAACATTGTAGTGTCAACGAAACGATCTGTCGTTGAAGCCTCGTTCAACGAACTGATTGCTACCGGCGAAGCACAGGTGCCTGGTGACTCGCAGTCATAACACGTTGTAACCTAGTAAAACGCTACCGTGTGAATAGGCCTTTACTCTGACTGTCGGGATTTCGACAACTGTCATCTACGTATTCTCTGAACTATTCGAGACGAAAGCGCCACTTTGTGATCTGCGTCTTATGCACCGATAAGTCGCCTTGCCTTCGCAGGTGCTCGGTGTGCGCGTTGTGTCGGTAGCCCGCCGGACAGGTGCACTGGTGACTTCCTGGGGTGTTGCGGCAGAGTCCATTCTCGCAAAGCAGCAGGTTGACCTTGCATTCATTTATGTCTGAAAGAGCAGTAGGAGTTATGGTGTTGATCAGCTATGTAGCTCAAGACAGTTATCACCCAAAATCAATTTATTTATTGTATTCATTCCTCACTTATTTCATTTCTCACTTACGGCAAACTTACCTGAACATACCTTGCCTGTGTTGTCCACCTGATAGCCTGGATTGCAGATGCAGCGGTAGCTTCCCTTGAGGTTCTCGCAGGCACCATTGGGGCACATTTGCGGGAAGACCCAGCACTCGTTGATGTCTGCAGGTTAGGGTCATGCGACACGGAAATCACTACTTCTGCACACTAGCTGTACATACCAAAGCACTACTAGTGTAAGCATAAGCTGAGGCATCAACATACAGGGAGGCCATTTAAAATAGAAAAACATTTCAACATGCAGTAAAAACAGTTCATAAAATTTTGTTACAATAAATTGGGAGTTTACAAGGAACCCAACAGTATTTCAGGGATCCCCAGGGGTCCTCAGGCACCTCAATTTTTTCCATTATTTATGCTCTATAAAGTGAATTTTTTTGTTTTGTTTCGTTTAAGCAGAACTGAGCCATACAATGAACCAACTGAGCCATACATTGAACCATGACTATCATCCAAGTGCTATCACTTTTCTTCACAGTCTGCATGCTAGTGTGGACAAAGTATGTAAACCTCTAAACTGTTTCACTGCAATGCTACCAAGAGGGTTCCTGGATACCTTTTGAGGTGGCTGGGGATCTTCAAAATAAACGAGTTTATAAGTACCGTTGTGATGGATCATTGCACTGTAGTGTTCAGAGTTTGAAACCACAACCTGGTGCGCGACACCATAGACTGTGAGTTCATTAGTGTTTCAGAATGTTAATACCAGCTACCCTGTGTATATTGACGATGTTTGTTGGTATCCTGTCAAGATCATGTATAGGATTACCCTGCAGTCTAAGCTCATTATAACAGACCTGGTTACAACAGACATTTGGATATAACATACCGATTCGTGAAGTTCGGTTGGTTTTCCTCTAGTATGTACCATTGACTCAACTTCATATCTGCATACAACCATACTCTTTTACAACAGATGTGAAATCTTGGTAAAAATCAAGGTCTGTTATAACAGAGCTTAGACTCGTTAGTGTATGTTAAGATAAATTGCCACACTAGAAATCTTTCTGTTGCCAGAATGTTGCTGTGTGCATCAAAAAGCAATGTTAATTTTTTTCCCCCATAACATTGTGATTGCTTGGCCGAATAGTGGAGTCCTATATCTGCTAGATTAATTAAATAATTTTTAAGAAAATTAAAACTGAAGGGGATGCAGCACTCAGGTAGTAAAAATTTACCTTTGTTGTGTATGAGTCCAAAGATAAATGTATCAAGCATACTTTGTCTCTCAATACACTGAAGGCCAGCTTTAAAGCGCCTACAGTATCCATCGACCCAAACTCAATTCCCACTGAAGTAGTAGGTCATCCCTGCAGAAGAAAATTTCCACTATATAGCAAAATTTCGAGGAAATTCGGGTGTTGATCAAATATGAAAGGAACATTTCTTAACTTTGTTCAGCGACACCTTTCAACAGATTTCGCTCTACATGAAACTGCTGCACAAGCAGGACTTGGTTAGGTTTTAGCTGAGGTTCGCTTGTTTACCTTCATAATTTCACGGACAACTATAACACACCAAATTTTGGGATCTGTTGGCTCTGCCCTTGCCTTTCTAACTTCTCAATATCACAGGGATTTTGGTCAGTTAAGTCACTTTTTTGCAATCCAATTCTATTTATTTTATTTTATCATGGCTTCGAAACCTTCGTGCTATCACTCTTTCGTGGTAATTAAATAAATGGGAATTGGATCGCTAAAGTGACTTAACTGACCAAATTCCTGTGATATCGATGAAGTTGAAAAGGCAATTGGGCAGGCCGACAGATCTCATATTTGATGTGTTATACTAGTTGTCTGTGAAATTATGAAGGTAAACAAACGAAGCTCAGCTGAAACCTAACCAAGTTTTGCTTGTGCGGCAGGTTCATGTAGGACGAAATCTGTTAAAAGTGTCGCTGAACAAAGGTTGAGAAATGTCTTTTGATCGATCAACATCCGAATTTCGAAGTGTACTATAGTGGAAATTTTCTTCTGCAGCGATGACCTTTAATTCAGTGGAATTGGTTTGGGTCGATGGATACTGTAGATCTTTAAAGCTGGCCTTCAGTGTATGAGAGACAAAGCTATGCTTGATACATTTTCTTTGGACTCATACACAACAAAAGTAAATTTTTACTACCTGAGTGCTGCATACCTTCAGTTTTAATTTTCAAAAATTATTTTATTAATCTAGCAGGTATGAGATCATCACTATTTGACCAAGCGATCATAATGTTATGGAGAAAAAAATTAGCATTGCTTTTTGATGCATTCACTGCAACATTCTGGCAACAAAGAGATTTCTACTGTGGTATTTTTCTCTAAATAAACTAACTAGGAGTAATCCTATCATGATTTTTGCAGGATACCAACAAACATTGTCAATATTCACAGAAGAGTTGGTATTAACATTCTGAAACAATAACTATGATGTCACGTACCAGGTTGTGGTTTCAAACTCGAAACACTTTAGTGCAATGATCCGTCACAAGGGTACTTATAAACTCATTTATTTTCTTTTTTTTCTTAGCGTCTTAATTTGAGGGAAAAACCTTTTCTTTTTTCTGCCAAAATTTGTTTTTGGTGATTATACACCAAGTGCAAACTATCGAAATAAAATCCTTTTTATCTTTTTTCACCCGAACTTTGCTTCTGCGGATTATACACTAAATATGGTAGTCCCTGCTCACCCTTCTCCTGGAGCCCGTTCCAGTTCCATTGGGGGCACAGCGCCCTGGAGTATCTGGGACCTGGGAAAGTCGGGCACGGCTTCGCACTTGGTGCCCCAGGCGATTCCTGACCTCGTTATGAGCCGGCAGCAGCAACAGGCCGATTTTTCCACGAGCATGGTCGAGGGCTGGCCCCACCTCCGTTCTGATACATCGTGTAGCAGTAGCGGCCCTGGGCAGGCCCGAAAGGCCAAGCGCTTGAGTGAGACACTGCAATGTCCTCTAGTTTGTTCTGCTCAGGGTCTGGCAACAAGGGAAATCAAAAAGAAGGCTTGTTTTGGTTTCGTTAGGCGAGGTCGGCACGCGTACCGTCTGTTGTAAAGAGGGCACAGTCATTAGCGAATCATCCAGCTATCCATATTATGTTTAGCGCTCCGTATGCATTGCGTTTGGTTCTTTCTGGTGTTCTTATCAGCCGATGCACGCAGTACTTGCTGTGCTGGAAGTGACAACGAAATGCTGGCACTCGCAGCAGGCTCCTTATGCCTTCTCGTGGTGAAATTTGACTGGCAAAAGCACTATTGGGCCGGGAGTGACTTAACTATAAGAGTGGCGCCTGACTTCGTTTGTTTTTCTCACGCACCGCGTGTTTACTCAACACAGCAGCTCAGGCCTGCACCGCAGGCGACTTGCCGGGCATGTGCGTGTCATCCTACAATAGAGCGCAAGGGGAAAGTTTAAGCCTAGCAAAAAATACCGCCAATCGACGAAGCGATGATAAACAAAGTGCCGGATCTATCCTCAGAGGAATGCGTAGCTTGACCCACTTCGGCTTTTGTGCCGAGCTGGGACCGTGCATGCTGCATTGTTCATGCAGGCCGTAGAGAGAAACGGCGAGCTCCTTCTCTCCCCACTGGAGAACATGGCTACCGTTTTCGAACGCTGACTGGCGCGGTCGGCTTCTTGACCAGCGCCTGAGTCATTGTAGTTGTTGTCCCCATCCATGTAAGCTCTGAAGTTAAATCGAGCAGTGCGTTTACGGGTCGCTCCTCCTCCCGCAGCATATGAGCCAGCGACCAACGCTGCCGCAGTCGCATGTCACCATGGGCCCTCTGAAGAAGAGCACTCAGATGAGTGCGTGGGCTCAACACGATGGAAGGATGTCCATCATTTTGGGCCAACGCTCGCGACGCTACAGCCAGCAAAGTGAAGTTCAGTGTTTAATTGTTTGAATGGAACACAAGGCAGAATCGTTTTGGGGCATCATCAGGTTCTATTCCAAACTGATGATTTCTCATCCTACAGGCAAATTAAATATAGCCATCCGGTCGACCATCACCATTAGCATGAATGTCAGAAAGAAGAATGCAGACGGCGCATATATGTTCTTTGTAACTGCCGTGCGTGAGAAAGCGACAAATATGGGACATTATTTTTCTCTCACTGCCTGATGTCAGAAGTTTAGGCTGCAGCCGCACTGATAATGTTTTGTTGAGGAAAAAACTATGTCATAGTTTTGCGAGAAGCTGTGCGCCATACTGACGCGCAAAAAATCATAAATTATTATTTGTAGAAAAAGCTGCTTCAGCTTAAAAAAACCTATCTGTAGCTCATCTTTAAAAAGAAATTAGGGAAATCTTGAGACATTTATCATCCCCATTCACAGTCTGCATTTGAGCAAAGTGTCAGATTTTAGCTGAACACTAATTTACGAGCTACCATAGAAGCTTCTAAGTCTTTCTGCAAGTGAGTCATTGGTGACAGAAAGTGGCCTTTTTATTACTGTCTTTTCGATATTGTTGGTCTTCCTTTCTGCCTACGTACCCAAATATATGTTTGTCAATGTGGCACTGGTTTCACTTTCAGTTTATATTATGTTGGAAGCAGCAATTGTACGAAGATTGCTTTGGCGAGGTTGTGTAAAACAAACTGGTGATAAAAATACGGGTATTGGCGTCATGCCAGGGGATATGCTGCACATGAAATCGTACAATCATCTCAAATGTGTTGCAACTAGAGTGCAGTTGCTGCTTTTTAAGGGGCAGCTCCAAGCTGGTCGATTTAGGCGTTTTAATCGAAACATATTCGGATCGAAGAGGTACTAAAAATTTAGCCTATAGCAGCAGTTAAATTCATTAAAAAACTGTTTACATAATGGGTAGTCGTTAAAATACGCTTGAAACCGGTACCGTTTAAACTAACTTGCCACTCGACTGGTCCGCCATTTTTGGCGTGGCGTCACATATGGTATAAACGCCGTCACTGCCGATGTGCAGTTTGAGCCTGGCCAGCCTGGCAGCAGTTCACTGTTTTGTGTTCGCGCCACGGAAAAAAATGGACTCATCAGGTCTGAATCGAGCAACGAGCGAGGATATGCTGCCAGATTTTGAGGGCGATGGCGATGGCCGCCCCCATGCGATCAGCCGGCATCGCCTCCGAGGGAACCGCCAGCGGTGGCTGCATTCGCGATCCGGCCGCCATGTGGACCCTGATGCGGCTCTCCGGCGGAGATGGTAGGGCAGCTTTGTTGGGCTATGCGCCAAGAAAAAGTGATCAGCCCGCTATGCCTTTAATTGGAGGCACTTTTTGTTACATCTTGGGGTCTGGACAACAGAGCGGTTTTAGTAGACCGTGTATTCATGCGACGCTTCCGTAGCGCGAGACTCCTACGGCACAACGCTACTTTCCTCAGCCGCCATTACGCGCTCTCACATAACTGGCATAAACCGATAACATAAGCAAAAAAGCAGAAAGTGGCCTAGCACCCCTTGTTAACAAGCTACAAGCAAGCACCCTGACCAACATGTGACGCCACGGCAACGTCAGCGCCATCATGGCAGCCTCCAGTGTGCCGCTCTCGCTCAGTGTTGCCAGTAGGGTGGCAGCAAGTGATCTGGGTGTGTACATGTAAATTTCAAAGTTCATTTTCTTCTGGGTTACCATGGTCTGAGGAATATTTGTGCACATGCTCAGGAAGGGCATCCAAATACATGGTGAAATTTTATAGAAATCGGTGACCATCAAAATTACTTGACGGAGATGCTCTTCAAGCTCCGCTTTTTTGAAGCAACTCATATCAGAAAGAGAACTAAGAAGTTAATGCCATGGTTCAAATAGTAGAGCTTACCTATACAGGATCTTCCACCAGGACCGATGCTGAAACCATCGTCACAAAGGCATCGGAAGCTACAACAGTATTTTCACAGCGTCCGCTCCCACACGTGTTCTCCAGTTCGTAGCACTCATCCATGTCTGCAGTGCACATGTAGACTCTTATTAACGCTTTAACTTGTTAAGGGAGGTCCTGATAAAATTTCTGTATAGATTCTCAGTTATGAATATCAGCACAAACAGAAAAATTTAATACCAAAAGAAGATTCAAGGCAACTTAAGATTACTAGTTAAAGTGAGCGTGATGTAATTATGAATACTTAAAGTAGAGGGAACAAAAACAAAGAAAACGTTCACGAACAGCCACACTTTTGCATGGCTGCAAGAGAGGTGTGGTTGTCCATGAACGACCTCCTTGTTTTTATTCCTTCTACTTTAAGTATTTGAAATACTAATATACCTTAGTGGCATAAATCCTCATGAAAAAGTTAACATTTGACAATCCTGAAGGCTTGTACCCAAGTGTAAAAAAAATATGATTACTAACTATTTATGGTTGATCCTTATGCAACTGTCAGTCATCTAGGGTTAGCACACTGCTCTGCAAAGCCTGAGGACTCCGAAGTCAGGAGCAAACACTGATTTAGCCGTAAAATTCACCGTCAGACTGTCTCGTTTGAGCCGATCGTACCGATGCAATGATGCCCGTCGAAAGACTGCTTGAATCCCGGATTGCACCTGCACTTGACACTGCCATCCATGTTGATGCACACTCCATTCTGGCACATGTTCGTATCTGCACACTCGTTCACATCTGCAAGCACAAATGGGGAAAGCTCACATAGTACTGAACTGTGCTTGAACTCGGTGTAGGACAAAAGCTAGAAGAGAACAAAAGCAGACTACTACAGTCATTGACGGGGTAAGAACGACAGGCTGGTCTTTCAGTGGTGCTTCCACAGCACGAGCTCCCTACCTTCGATGGCGCTTCTGCGTCTCGTCAGCCCCAAGCGTGCACGTGCACTCCAAGCACGACGGAGAGCAATGAACATGTGCTGATTGCCAGGCATTATGAAAGAGATGTCCTGACATCCTTGTCACCACACTTCACTTAATAATCGGTAGACATCTGCCTGGTTAGGAATTATTAAAATAAAACAGAAAAACTCTATCTAAAATTTTAAAACCCAACATTTCAAGGCCAACTCAGCCCCTTGATCACGGGTGACTTGACTGTTCATGTCCTTGTCGTCGTCTTCCAAAGTGCCCACTCGGTGTCATATTTTTCTAGGTGGTGTCTTTTTGAGTCCTGGCATATTCAAAATACCCAAGATAATGTCAACCGGTCCACTGAAATGCTACTAGGCAAATACATCTTTAGATTTCTCGACGTGGGATATGTCGAGAAAGCCAACACCAAAAGACTTTGAAATGCAACAATCGCGCTGGGCAATTTCAAAGACACCAGGCACTTTAAAAAAAATGACATTGGGCACTTTTGAAGACAACAAGGACCTAAACAGTCGCTCATGATCAAGGGGACAAGTTGGCCTTGAAATCATGGGCTTTTCAAATTTCAGATGGTTAGAGTTTTTTTGTTCTATTTTACTTTCCTTCATGCGCTGAGAGTTTAATTCAGATTAACGTCTTTAGGCATTGGCCTTGCATCTCATTTATGCCCTCTTAAAAGTGAACTGCAGGTAACCATAGCTACACAAGCTTATGTCCGTAATTTCCCCTTGATGTTATTAACATTTATACAAAGTTTTGTAAATTCTTGGTGTCACAATTTTTGAGCTAAAAATTATCTACCATTCTCAGTTTTAAAAGATTGTTATTCTAAAAGATTGATCTTCATGTTTTCCTTCATGACTTTGTCGCCCTGAAAAAATCTGATTTTCACGAAGGCTAAAATTTCTACCATTGCAGTGGCTTGACACCATAGCATGAGATCGGTGTAAGGAAGTGAGGCTTCTTTGTAACTTGCTGCAAGCTTGTTCTATAAAGATATAATAAAATAGTCATTTGCCAAAACTGCCTGCAATTAGTGTCTAAAATTTAAGGGACAACAGACTTTTGTCACTAGGACCGCTGAGGCTGGAACACAAGCAATTTTGGCACTGAAACTAGCATGCAAACTTGACGCTATATGACGTGAAGCCAAATCTCTAAGATAGAATTATTTCCGAGTGACAACACCCAGAAGCCCTCACCTGAAAAGACCTCGATCGAATGGTTTTAAAAATGTGAGTATGTGGCAGATCTTGCGAGAGCAAGCTTGGGCAGTGGAAATCAAAAGGACAAGTGCTCACCTACACAGAACTGCCCATCTTGGGACAGGACATAGCCATTGTTGCAGACACACCGGTAGCTGCCTGGTACATTTTCGCAGACACCACCCTTGAGGCAGATGCGGTTGTTGTCCAGACACTCATCAATGTCTGTGTTCCAAGAGAAAAAGATGTAGAAGTTAAACATGAAGCAAACCTGCCTGGCTTGAATCGCAATTCATTTGACACGACGTCTTATTTGTGCCAATTGATTCATAAACATTAACTGTCATATGACCTGTACGTTGAAACAGCTTCAGCACCGGCATGCACTAATGATGCACACTCGAACCATCTGGCATTTAAGAAATACCCTAATCTTAAAAACACAATATGCTAAACATTTTTTTTACTTTTTAGAACATTTCTTTTTGTTTTTGAAGTCACAAACAACATATTTTTAAAGTACTACACTCATGAAGCAAACATTTATATAGTTACATTGATTCAAAGTTTCATATCCAGGCCATTAAGAAGCAGGTTTTGACAAGCTTTTCTTTATTTTCTCAGAATTATTTTGTTTGTTACAACACCAAGTTTAGCCCATGATATCTTTCGACCTGGAATTTAGATCTGAACACTTTTTTTGCAAGGTTTAATGGCTCATAAATCAGAAAGTGCACCAACACTAATATTTCTGGAACATGTTACTACAAACATTTTTATTAGGCAAAGACTTTAATGACTTAATTATTATAAGCAAAAAAATTTCAACTTGTGGTAACTTTTTTTAGAATGATGCTAAATTATAAGAATTTTTTTTTTGCACTCTCTACTGTTTGCAGAATGTTCCAACATACTTTGTGCCATATTTTTGATGGCAGTATAGAAAGTGTGGCAGAAACATTAAGTTGCGATTTTATCGAAAACTATAATGGAAACATAAAGCTGAGATTTTCTTGAACACTATAATAGATAGGAACACAATAAGCTTATCTTTGTGCTTAGCACAACACATTATAGTAGATGTGACTATTTAATATAAATTAGATGAGAAATAAAAACAGAAACAAAAAACTTTCAGCGTTTCCACTCTGGTGAAGAAGTAAGACCAGCGAAGCTGTACTATGATGGGACGACGTCTCAAGGACGACGCCTAGAGGACGATATTTAGGACGACCTCAATCGACCTCAAGGACGACCTCGAGGATGGCTTCGAGGACGACCTCAGGGACGACGTCAAGGACGACCTCAAGGACGACGTCTAGGACGACTCGTGGACATTGTTTAGGATGACTTCTAGGATGACCTCAAGGATGACTAATAGGACGACCTCGAGAACGACGTCTAGGACGACCTCAAGGACGACCTCTAGGACGACTTCTAGGACGACCTTGAGGACAACCTCAAGGACGACGTCTAGGACAACCTCAAGCAGACTTCTAGGATGACCTCGAAGACGGCATCTAGGTCGATGCTTAGAGAAATTCAGCCTTTCCACTCTGGTGAAAACCAGAGTGGAAAGGCTGGAAAGGTTGCCGCCATCTATGAGCGAGGCCGGCAAGCCGGTTGTCTGGTTGCCGCCGTCGCTCATAGATGGCAGTAGCTGTCCAGAGTTTTGTGTTGACATTTCTTTGCGGGGACATGATCGTGGGGAACCTAGCCCTTAACAGCTCCGCTGTAAAGACACGATCTCGCGGGGCTTACCTTACACGAAAATCTCGAGTCTAATTGTTTAACTGTGCGTATTTGTGTTTGCACACAGTGTGCTAACATATGCTTGGCCTTTATTGTGCTTAACTTCTATGGAAATGTTACGAAGGGTCTTCATTTCGGCTGCTTTATTTTGTACTCACTTCACTTTTTCAGCAAGACAGTATTTACTTTACATTAAAATTACATGACAAAAGTGCCACATCAAGAGCTCGACAAGGGCTTAGTAGTTCACGCATAGCTCTGGAGATAACTACATTCTATTGTCACTGGTGGTATCATTGAGAAAGAAGCACAATATATGTTCAACTATAGCTTTAACAGCCATTCAGCATGGTTGTTGTGCATCAAGTAGGTGGGCTTCCCTGCAATTAATGTTTTGTTAATGAAGATGTTGCATCTTTTGATGGAAATTCAATTGCTGCTTTAGGTTGTCATTCTAGGGCTGTAGTAAAGCAACTTTTATGAAAAGCTACTTTAGTTACTATAGATGAAGGGCTCTTTGAAGAAAGTATAGACGGTTAATTGGACTAAACAACTGATGAAACATACCAACACAGGCTCGTCCGCTAGTTGACAAAGTGAAGCCACGGTCGCACTCGCATTTGTAAGACCCAGCCATGTTGACGCAGCGGCCGTGACTGCACATGCCACTCTCCTTGCACTCATCTCGATCTGTAGAATAAGTAAAGACCAATTACAATAGAAGCAAGAAATGATGTGTGTGTGTGTCCTGTTAGAAATTAACCAAACTTCTAGGCTAATTTCGCAACTATAGCCTCGTTTCCACAGAAGCTAGCAACAAAAGTGGACATGATTTTACGACAGTGCTCGAAGTCTCGGGGAGGGCGTCACATTAGATGCACAAAATATTAAAGACGTTTACAACTCCCTGTAATGCCAAATTAGAGCGTAGCTCTTGAGGAGGTGAAGGGGGAGGGTATGTCCCTCCTCTCCCTCCTCCTCTTCTACTCCCCTCCCATTTAGCGGGAAATTTTCGCTATATTTCCCGCTAAATTCATTGGCGAAATTCCCTGCTAAAATTTAGCGGGAAATTTTCAGTAAATTTAGTGGGCAAATTTTCCCACTAAATTTAGCGGAGAAATTTTCCTGCTAGATTTAGTGGGGAATTAGTTCCGCTAACATAGCGTGGAAATTTTTCCGCTAGCGTGAAATTTTTCTCAAATTTAGCGGGAAATTTTTCACTAAACTTAGCGGGAAAATTTTTCCACTAAATTTAGTGGGGAATTATTTCCGCTAAATTAGGGGAAATTTTTCCGCTAAATTTTGGGGAAATTTTTTCGCTAAATTTGGTGGAGAATTTTTTCCGCTAAATATAGTGGGAAATTTTTTCCTACTAAAGTTAGCAGGAAATTTTTAACGCTAAATTTATCGACAAATTTTTCCGATAAATTTAGCGAAAAATTCTTTCCTCCTCCTCCCTCGTGACGTCACTCGTGACCCCGTGACGTCACCTGTGATGTCATTATGAGAAACGTCCCATAATGCAATGTGCGGTGATGCCGACGGCAATGCCATTCAAGCCGGAAACGGGCGCCTAAGAGCTGCACTCTAAAACCTACATGACGATACCGTAACATCCACTACTTTTGGCACGATTCGGTATTTTTTTTTAAACATTGGAAGATAGCCAACATTTAGGAATTGCACTGCCCGGGCCAATGGTGATCTCGGCGGAAACAAAGACAGTTGGGTAGGTGACAAATGCCGACTGGGAAGTCATCTTTGGTTCCTATAGCCCCTCTGCTGGGATAACAAGTTCAAAAGGTCACAGGACCTACGCGAAGAAATAGTCGACATTTTGTTTGACAGTGATAGTGACTGCTCGTTTAAAGGTTTCGAGGGCGACTGAACAAAGTGTAAACACACCTTCACATTCTTCTGCTACAAGTTTTTTTTTTTCCATCTTTTCTTGGTTATACACCGAGAGTTAGCCCACTCCCTGTTTTCACCCGATTTACTCTCGATTGTAGGTGAATCATTTTTCTGAATATTATGGTAGTAGGTTACTATAGTCGGAAAAGAGGCCTGGGGACGCTCCCCTTCCACTTTTGCAGGGTGAACAGCGGAGAGCAGGTCGCCCCTCTCCAGTGTTTGCTCTGCTAAAGTGGAGAGGAGTGGGAGGAGTTTCCCCGAACTCTTCACCCGCCACCATGCTACAACCAACTATACAACAGCCCCGATAAAAGCCTTCCAAATATTTTGCTTTTCATAAATGAATTCGACTAGACTAAATTTCGGTTGCATTTTGTGCATACAACTAGCATGGGAACTCCACGAAAATCAAATGGCTGAAAAATTTATCGCATCTTATATTGCAAGGTTCAGTATGCATGATTCTGCTTTAACTAACACTGGCACCAAGGTCTCCTGCCAAGATCAATGCAAGGTCTAAGCTTTTTCAAGATGCCCTGACTTTTTTTTTCCCTCGAAGAAGCTACAGGGAATAAAGTGTGCTCTCATTGAAGAGACTGGATGGAATAATTAAATTTTCTCGTGAAAAAGCATTAGAGAGTACGTTGTTAGGGAAAATATAGTATGTATATATTTAGAAGAAAGCCTGAAAGAAAAAGTTTAAACACGAGCAAGAAAGCTAAGGGGAGTGTAAAACATGCTATGTCAAATCAATACCTTCAGCTTTACTAGTCTTTCCATGTGGAAGGTGCAGGATATCTGACCAAAACAATATCTGCATGTTCTTATTACAAGTTTTCAGCAAGTATATACTAAAGTATGAAAATTACAGTGTTTTCATTGAATGACCCTAAAACCAGACCCTGTAAAACGTACTTGGCGAAAGCAAGGAGGCATTTCATGTTATACATAATGAAACATCACATACCACTGCAGTCTGTTCCGTCGGGCGTCGCATCGAATCCTGGTGGACAGATGCACCGAAAACTGCCCTTGGTGTTGATACACTTTCCCAGGGAGCAGTAGTTATTTTCAGCACACTCGTCAATCTCTGCAATGGCAGGACAAATGCACGGCACTCATACATACACGGCATTCGTGACATACATAAAACTCACAATCATATGTGTTAGAATGTGTCCAATTATAGTCAATTTCAGAATAATATAAGAGTGATAAGTTGTCTCCCTCACATAAAGTAATTGCTAAAAACAAGGAACTTTCTGTGGTACAAAGCCCAAAGAAGTTCATTAGAACTTAGCTGAAAATATGCTGCCTGGAATCCGTCTTTGTCTGGTGTGTTTAATGTCTCATCCCACCCATGCGTCCAAAGGGGTTTCGAGCGGCAACAGATTATGTCGCAAGAGCCGGTGTGCCACGCCGCCGGCGAAAAGGCGAGCGGATGCAAGGGTCGCTTTCGTCTCGGCGTCCCATCCTCCCATTTCCGTCGAATATTTGGATGTAGAGCGAGCGTACGCATTCTCTTCCACCGCTGTGTCACCGTCAATATCGCAACAGACAACAGTGTTACACAATGCTATCGGGATCCGGTCAAAATGAGTCCCAGTCAAAATGGTCCCGGTCAAAATGGTCCCGGTCAAAATGGCCCCGGACAAAATGGTCCCGGACAAAATGGTCCCGGACAGAATGGTCCCAACTGCCCACCCGGACAAAATGGTCCCAGCGTGGCATTGTTTATTTGCTGTTTGCAGGTTTTTTGTATGTTCTACTCTTGATGGATATTAGCATGCAGCGGCTTGTAACTCTGTGCACACAGTACGTGCAAGGGCTCCGTCCCTTGAACGACTTTTTTGAGGGTGTGGGTCATATGAATACACTTTCGTATTAGGCCTTCGCTTCAGCAGCGTCGACTTCTTGTCTCTTAAGTGGTTTATGTAATAAATACGCTCATAATTGCGAAATCAATTTTTGATTTGTTTAATATACAATGTTCAGACAGAGCGATGCTGTTTCTGAAAAATAGAACGCGGTGGTACGACAGGTTCATTTAAAAAAAACCGCGTCAAGAACCTGTAGTACGTGTATGATAATGATTTTCATTCCGAATATCGTTTTGAAGCTCGATAGCGCTAATTTGAAAACAGGTTCTGGCGATAGAAAGATATTGATTACACACGTGGAATATATCGGTAGAAATCAAGAACCTTTAAGAAATAGGGCTACATAGTATAGATAGAAGGGATTTTAAAATTTGTTTCAAATGATTATAATGAAAATGTTGATATTCTCCTTGAACGTGTGTCAAAATAAAAGTACCAAACCATTTTGTCCTATTAAGAGTGCTCAAAAGTCAGGGGCGGATATAGAGGGGGGTCCGGATGCTCGACCCTCTTGATTTCTGCATTTGTAGAAATTTAGGGCGTGAAACGAGGGAGGGGGGAGGGGTTCCTAAACAGATGGTACGCTGACCAACACCTGACCCCCCTCAGGAAATTCCTGCATCCGCCCCTGCTCAAAGTATTGATAAATTCACCTGGGACCATTTTGTCCGGGTTGGTACTTGGGACCTTTTTGTCCGGGACCATTTTGTCCGGGGACCATTTTGTTCCGAGGACCATTTTGACCGGGACCATTTTGACCAGGACCATTTTGTCCTACACCCAATTCTATCAAGTCATCAGGCGGAAATTGAGGGACCACATTCGACGACGCTGTAAGCCCTGCCAGTTCAAGACGTGCTCCAGGCACCATTTACAACAAAATGTTTGGGTGCAAACTAGCCAGTGACGGTCGACCATGGTGCTTTAAGACAAAACCCCTAGACTGGGGAAAAACGAAGGACAACACAACGACACAAAGTCTCGTATACAGGTGTAGACAACCAGCTTTTCACCAGCAAGATTGAATTCTGCAACTCTCTTGGCCTTCGGTATCTTTGTTTTGTTTATTTACCTTCGCAGGCCTTGCCTCCGGAGGAAACCCTGTAGCCGTCGCCGCACTCGCAACGGTATCCCGTGCGCGTGTTGATGCAGCGTCCTCCCGCGCAAAGGCCAGGTCGAAGGTCGCAATCGTTGGCCTCCATTTCAGGTGATCTGCAGAGACGTTTATATTCAGCTGCGTACAGAACAGAAACAGGAGAAACGGGACGTCAGGTGACAGCAGCAGGAGCAGTAAAGGGACTGCCTAGAGTCATTGTGTTACGACAAAGTATACTGCATGCCTTGTTCTTTTGGGCATTTGTTACTTAATTGCTCGAGTTAATTTGTCTTTCCAGTGCCATCTGACACGATTAGTTTCTTGCTATGGTCGCTCACAAGGTGAGAAAGGCAAGGAGGAGTTTCAGTTGTCCCGCCTTCAGAGCAAGCTTCCTGCCTTCGACAATGCTTTCGCGTCTCGTGCACCTCAAGTGCGCGCGTGCAGCCAAGCATAGCAGAAGGCATGGAGCGCGTTCTGGAGGCCAAGCATCCGAAGGACATGCCCTGCCTTTCTCACTCTGCCAGTGATGACCATAGTTGAATTTATAGGTTATTGATTAATCTCTTGACCGAGTCTGTGGTCAGTCAGTATACAGCACCGGATGCTATAGACTGATCTTTTGTGGATTCAGTTTCTGTCCTAGAGTGTGGGGAATTTACTAATCCGAGAATCTATCTATGGATTCAAACGATGATTCGCAGCATGACCATGCACTCGCAGCTATACTCCGTGTCACTAGTTGCTTGCAGTACGGGCGAAGGCAACGCCGGGCTAGGGGAGAAAGGGCAAGCACTAGGAAAGCTGGGGAGGAGAGAGAAACCTCCTCTCTCTCTAACGTTCCCAGTGCTCTCCCTTTCTCCCTCGCCCTCCATTGCCCTCCTCTCCCGTCTCGTCTTCCCAGTGCTCGCCCTTTCTCTCTTTGCCTGGCGTTGCCTTCGCCTGCACTGCACACAACTAGTGACGCGGAGTATAGTCACAATGCCTTTATAACAGATTCCACAAAATCGACAGAAACGTTCGTTATACAAGTCAGTCCGTTCTAAGAGCTTCAGCACGAAACATACAATATGTAAGCCGAAGTGACTGTCTACGGTGTAGTGGTGCAATTGGGCGACACGCGCACTGCTTTATATAGTGATGATGCCAAATATAATAAGTAATCCCTCGTTAACTTAAAGTCGGTTAGTTCGCAATTTTGCTTCACTTGAAATATTTTTCGTGTGACAAAATGTATCTCTCGAGGCACCATGTAATTGCGCGTATATCGCTCCTTCAATGGCATTCCAAATGGCGTCTGTGATGTCGGGAAATTCAAAATTTGCGCACGGAAAGTAAAAAAAAAACGAAAGTAGACTGCCTTTTAAAACTGCACAGAACCTAAGAAGAATTTAAAATTTACAAAAAGCAAAAAATAGAAAATACTATGGCGGTGCGAGATCGTCGCTCGCTCATGGCGCAGTCAAGGACAACTGTTTTGTGGGTCACATTTAATTTCTTTCTTGTTCCAACCACTTATTCTTCACACATAGCACTTGCGCACGTGGAGCCCATAATTTACGTAAGTTCGTTACTTACTACCTCGAAAATTCAGTCGAACCCGGTTATAACCAGGTCGATAGAAATCGTCAATATGTTCGTTATATTCGGAACTTCGGTATATCTAAAATTAGCAAAACAAATCGCAATTTTTTTTTTATTTGTTTTACATTCGCATTTGGTTTTGATTACTTGCAGCATGATTCACCGGCTTTCGAAGTGTCTGCTGTTTTATTTTTGTAAGTTTTTAGTAGGCTTATTACAATATCCGACTTACGCTACGTGTAGTATCGCGTCTGGAGATGCGCGCTTTTCTCTTCGATTCGTTGCGCGGTGGAAAAACGTGGACCGGTTGCTGCGACTGGTAAACATTGCAAAGTGCGATAGAACTTTGGTTACACGATTCGGAGGGAACCACAAAAATACGACTGGTGAGAAGGCAACAACCGAAACCGCGTTGTTGTCGCTAGTGCTAAGGAAGCGGAAGCAACTCTCGCACAATGGTTCAGCTCTAGTCTCGCACTAAAGCACATGAACCGAAAGTAGACAAAAACGGACGACATACTTCGTGCGGGATAAAGAGATGGCGACGAAGAGCCGCTGGCCACAATCGTCTGTCGGCACGCGAGGGACGCGTAGCATGGGGTTAACTGTAATGGGGCTAATGGGGTCATGCGTGCATATATCCACGCATAGACCTACGCGCATATGCGTGCATTTCAGCAGCAACGCCGCCCATTGGAGAGCTGAAGAATTATTTTTCGTCAGCTTTCCCTAGTCTGACGCGCATCCGTTGACTGCGTTGACGGCTAGGAGAACGGGAACTTTCGTTTTCTTGCTCCGCCGTCCAACTTCGTCGATGTGTTGCCAAAATTGACGAGCACGAAAATTGAGTCCGCGTGGCGATGATGCGGCAAAACACCGAATCCGTTGAATGTAGAGCAGAGCGACTTCTTCCGCGAAAGCCTCCCGACGACAAAACACGCCGACAACAATGGTTTTGTTTTCTTCTGAAATTCTGGCACTAAAGATTCTGTCCATTTTCGCTTAAAAATATTTCCCAGCTTTGTCGATGTTTTTTTTGTGTTATCGTTTTGAGCTTGTCCGATCAACAAAAGCGTGCGAAGAAATGTAGTTCGTTATATTCGGTAGTTCGCTATTCCCGTGTTCGTTGTAAGTGGGTACTGTAGCTGTCATTTATTCCTTATCTGGGCAGTGTGTTGTATGCACAAAACAGAAGCACAGAATTAAACAGGAATTCGAAAAGTCTATGGCAAATACAGTAAACGACTTATTTTTGTCAGGGCTCAGTATTTCATGATCTATGTCAAGCTGAAGTTTTTGAATAATTCGCGGGTTCTATTTTCTGACGCGGTAGGATCTCAACATAGATTCCAATGTGTTTACATTTATCGGAATTGTTCTGCGGGACCTATTTTACGCGAATTGTAGGCGATTCGCGAAATTCGCAAAATGAGGTCCTAAAGAAAATTAAGTCGTTGACAGAAATTTAAATATGGGGTCATGGTAGAGCATTTTAGTTTATTTCGTTAAACGAGCAAATATAGGGGCATCCGTTATAAAGTTGATTGGCCGTAACAGCTGTCCTTAGATCGTAGCTTACGTTGTTTTGCTTGCTACGTCACAACCCTGTTATTTTTTGTATTTTCTAAATGAGGAAGCATTAACTATATCATGGAGCGGAGCCAGCGGCGTCCGTAACCGCAAAATAACGGGAAAGAAATGTCCATTCTCCCATTGGCTGAGCAAAACGGCTCCTAGATAGCCATTGGCGGCCGCTTCATGAGAGCGAGCGCTAGGCCGCCGCCACTCATGTCAAGTGTTGCCGGAAGGGGAGGGGGTGGCTGTGGTTGCTTCACGAGAGCGCGCGCTCGGTGCCGCTCTCATGTCAGGCATTGCCGGAGGAGGGTGGGGGGCTGCGGCCGCTTCACGAGAGCGCGCGCTCGGCCGCCACTCTCATGTCACGTGTTGCCGGAAGGGAGGGGTGGCCGGGTCGCTTCACGAGGGCGCGTAGCCCGGCCGCCCCTCTCATGTCACGTATTACCGGAAGGGGAGGGGTGGCTGCGGTTGCTTCACGAGAGCGTGCGCTCGGCCGCCGCTCTCGTATCACGTCGTTGCCGGAAGGGGAGGTGGCTGCGGTCGCTTCACGAGAGCGTGCGCTCGGCCGCCGCTCTCATGTCACGTGTTGCCGGAAGGGGGAGGGGTGGCTGCGGTTGCTTCACGAGAGCACGCGCTCGGCCGCAACTCCATGTCACGTGTTGCCGGAAGGAGGGGGGGGGTGGCCGCGGTCGCTTCACGAGGGCGTGCGCTCGGCCGCCGCTCTCATGTTACCTGTTGCCGGAAGGGGAGGGGTGGCTGCGGTCGCCTCACGAGAGCGTGCGCTCGGCCGCCGCTCTCCATGTCACGTGTTGCCGGAAGGGGAGGGGGTGGCCGTGGTTGCTTCACGAGAGCGCGCGTCCGGCGCCGCTCTTATGTCGGGCATTGCCGGAGGAGGTGTGGGGCTGCGGCCGCTTCACGAGAGCGCGCGCGGCCGCCACTCTCATGTCACCTGTTGCCGGAAAGGGGGGGGATGGCCGCGGTCGCTTCACGAGGGCGCGTGCTCGGCCGCCCCTCTCATGTCACATGTTGCCGGAAGGGGGAGGGGGTGGCTGCGGTTGCTTTACGAGAGCGCACGCTCGGCCGCCGCTCTCATGTCACGTGTTGCCGGAAGGGGGAGGGGGTGGCTGCGGTCGCTTCACGCGAACGTGCGCTCGGCCGCCGCTCTCATGTCACGTGTTACCGGAAGGGGAGGGGGTGGCTGCGGTTGCTTCACGAGCGTGCGCTCGGCCGCCGCCTCTCATATCACGTGCTGCCGGAAGGGGGAGGGGTGGCAGCGATAGCTTCACGAGAGCGTGCGCTCGGCCGCCGCTCTCATGTCACGTGTTGCCGGAAGGGGGAGGGGTGGCTGCGGTTGCTTCACGAGAGCGCGCGCTCGGCCGCCGCCCTCATGTCAGGCATTGCCGGAAGGGGTGCGGGGGCTGCGGCCGCTTCATGAGAGCGCGCGCTCAGCCGCCGCTTTCATGTCAGGACGACTGGCCCGAGGAGGGTGGGGGGCTGCGGCCGCTTCACGAGAGCGGCGCGCTCGGCCGCCACTCTCATGTCACGTGTTGCCGGAAGTGGGAGGGGTGGCCGCGGTCGCTGTCACGAGGGCGCGTGCTCGGCCGCCTCCCCTCATGTCACGTGTTACCGGAAGGGGAGGGGGTGGCTGCGGTTGCTTCACGAGAGCGTGGGCTCGGCCGCCGCTCTCGTATCACATGTTGCCGGAAGGGGGAGGGGTGGCTGCGGTCGCTTCACGAGAGCGTGCGCTCGGCCGCCGCTCTCATGTCACGTGTTGCCGGAAGGGGGAGGGGGTGGCTGCGGTTGCTTCACGAGAGCGCGCGCTCGGCCGCCGCTCTCATGTCAGACATTGCCGGAAGGGGGAGGGGGTGGCTAGTGGTTGCTTCACGAGCGCGCGCTCGGCGCCGCTCTTATGTCAGGCATTGCCGGAGGAGGGTGGGGGGCTGCGGCCGCTTCACGAGAGCACGCGCTCGGCCGCAGCTCTCATGTCACGTGTTGCCGGAAGGAGGGGGGGTGGCCGCGGTCGCTTCACGAGGGCGTGCGCTCGGCCGCCGCTCTCATGTTACGTGTTGCCGGAAGGGGAGAGGGTGGCTGCGGTCGCTTCACGAGAGCGTGCGCTCGGCCGCCGCTCTCATGTCACGTGTTGCCGGAAGGGGAGGGGGTGGCTGTGGTTAGCTTCACGAGAGCGCGCGCTCGGCGCCGCTCTTATGTCAGGCATTGCCGGAGGAGGGTGGGGGGCTGCGGCCGCTTCACGAGAGCGCGCGCTCGGCCGCCACTCTCATGTCACCTGTTGCCGGAAGGGGGGATGGCCGCGGTCGCTTCACGAGGGCGCGTGCTCGGCCGCCCCTCTCATGTCACGTGTTGCCGGAAGGGGAGGGGGTGGCTGCGGTTGCTTTACGAGAAGCGCACGCTCGGCCGCCACTCTCATGTCACGTGTTGCCGGAAGAGGGAGGGGGTGGCTGCGGTCGCTTCACGCGAGCGTGCGCTCGGCCGCCGCTCTCATGTCACGTGTTACCGGAAGGGGAGTCACTGGCTGCGGTTGCTTCACGAGAGCGTGCGCTCGGCCGCCGCTCTCATATCACGTGCTGCCGGAAGGGGGAGGGGGTGGCTGCGATCGCTTCACGAGAGCGTGCGCTCGGCCGCCGCTCTCATGTCACGTGTTGCCGGAAGGGGAGGGGTGGCTGCGGTTGCTTCACGAGAGCACGCGCTCGGCCGCCGCCCTGATGTCAGGCATTGCCGGAAGGGGTGGGAGCTGCGGCCGCTACACGAGAGCAGCGCGCTCGGCCGCCGCTCTCATGTCACATGTTGCCGGGAAGGGGAAGGGGTGGCTGCGGTCGCTTCACGAGAGCGCGCGCTCGGCCGCCGCTCTCATTACAGGCGTTGTCGGAGGGGGGTGGGGGGCTGCGGCCGCTGCATGAGAGCGCGCGCTCGGCCGCGCTCTCATGTCACGTGTCGCCGGAAGGGGAGGGGTGGTTGCGGTCGCTTCAGGTGAGTGCGCGCTCGGTCGCCGCTCTCATGACGGGCTTTGCCGGAACGGGGTGGGGGCTGCGGCCGCTACACAGAGCAGCGCGCCCGGCCGCCGCTCTAATGTCTCGTGTTGCCGGAAGGGGAGGGGGTGGCTGCGGTCGCTTCACGAGTGCGCGCGCTCGGCCGCCCCTCTCATGACAGGCGTTGTCGGAGTGGGGGGGGGCTGCGGCCGCTTCACGAGAGCGCGCGCTCGGCCGCCGCTCTAATGTCACGTGTTGCCGGTAGGGGCAGGGGGTGGCTGCAGTCGCTTGACGAGAGCGCGCGCTCTGCCGCCGCTCTCGCGACAGGCTTTGCCGGAGGGGGTGGGGGGCTGCGGCCGCTTCACGATAGCGCGCGCTCGGCCGCCGCTCTCATGTGACCTGTCGCTGGAAGGGGAGGGGGTGGCTGCGGTTGCTTCACGAGAGCGCGCGCTCGGCCGCCCCTCTCATGACAGGCATTGTCGGAGTGGGGTGGGGGGCTGCGGCCGCCTCACGATAGCGCGCGCTCGGCCGCCGCTCTCATGTCACGTGTCGCCGGAAGGGGAGGGGGTGGCTGCGGTCGCTTCACGAGAGCGCGCTCGGCCGCCCCTCTCATGACAGGCGTTGTCGAGGTGGGGTGGGGGCTCCGGCCGCTTCACGATAGCGCGCTCGGCCGCCGCTCTCATGTGACGTATTGCCGGAAAGGCGGGGGTGGCGTGCAGTCGCTTCACGAGAGCGCGCGCTCGGCCGCCGCTCTCATGACAGGCTTTGCCGGAGGGGGGTGGGGGGCTGTGGCCGCTTTCACGATAGCGCCGCTCGGCCGCCGCTCTCATGTTACGTGTCGCTGGAAGTGGGAGGGGGTGGCTGCGGTTGCTTCACGAGAGCGCCTGCTCGGCCGCCTCTCTTATGACAGGCGTTGTCGGAGTGGGGTGGGGGGCTGCGGCCGCCTACGATAGCGCGCGCTCGGCCGCCGCTCTCATGTCACGTGTCGCCGGAAGGGGGAGGGGGTGGCTGCGGTCGCTGCACGAGAGCGCGCGCTCGGCCGCCGCTCTCATGACAGGCTTTGCCGGAGTGGGGTGGGGGCTGCGGCCGCTTCACGAGAGCGCGCGCTCGGCCACCGCTCTCATGTCACGTGTCGCCGGAAGGGGAGGAGGTGGCTGCAGCCGCTTCACGAGAGCGCGCGCTCGGCCGCCGCTCTCATGTCACGTGTCGCCGGAAGGGGGAGGGTGGCTGCGGTCGCTTCACGAGTGCGCGCGCTCGGCCGCCTCTCTCATGACAGGCGTTGTCGGGAGTGGGGGGAGGAGGTGGCTGCAGCCGCTTCACGATAGCGCTGCGCTGGCCGCCGCTCTCATGTCACGTGTTGCCGGAAGGGGCAGGGGTGGCTGCAGTCGCTTCACGAGAGCGCGCGCTCGGCCGCCGCTTTCATGTCACGTGTCGCCGGAAGGGGGAGGGGGTGGCTGCGGTCGCTTCACGAGACCGCGCGTCGGCCGCCCTCTCATGACAGGCGTTGTCGGAGTGGGGGAGGAGGTGGCTGCAGCCGCTTCACGATAGCGCGCGCTCGGCCGCCGCTCTCATGTGACGTGTTGCCGGAAGGGGGCAGGGGTGTGGCTGCAGTCGCTTCACGAGAGCGCGCGCTCGGCCGCTGCTCTCATGACAGGCTTTGCCGAGAGGGGGTGGGGGGCTGCGGCCGCTTCACGACAGCGCGCGCTCGGCCGCCCCTCTCATGTTACGTGTCGCTGGAAGTGGGAGGGTGGCTGCGGTTGCTTCACGAGAGCGCCTGCTCGGCCGCCTTCGCGACAGGCGTTGTAGGAGTGGGGTGGGGGGCTGCGGCCGCTTCACGTAGCGCGCGCTCGGCCACCGCTCTCATGTCGACGTCGTACGCCGGAAGGGGAGGGGGTGGCTGCGGTCGCTTCACGAGAGCGCGCGCTTAGCCGCCTCTCTCATGACAGGCGTTGTTGAGTAGGGTGGGGGCTCCGGCCGCTTCACGATAGCGCGCTCGGCCGCCGCTCTCATGTGACGTGTTGCCGGAAGGGGCAGGGGTGGCTGCAGTCGCTTCACGAGAGCGCGCGCTCGGCCAGCCGCTCTCATGACGAGCACGTTGTCGGAGGGGGTGGGGCTGCGGCCGCTTCACGAGAGCGCGCGCTTTGCCGCCGCTCACATGTCACGTGTTGCCGGAAGGGGAGGGGGTGGCTGCGGTCGCTCACGATAGCGCGCGCTCGGCCGCCGCTCTCATGACAGGCTTTGCCGGAGGGTGGCGGGCTGCCGCCGCTTCACGAGAGCGCGCGCTCGGCCGCCCCTCTCCATGGCAGGCGTTGTCGGAGTGGAGGTGGGGGCTGCGGCCGCTACACGAGAACAGCGCGCTCGGCCACCGCTTCATGTCACGTGTTGCTCGGAAGGGAGGTGGCTGCGGTCGCTTCACGAGAGCGCGCGCTCGGCCGCCGCTCTCGTGAGCAGGCTTTGCCGGAGGGGGTGGCGGGCTGCGGCCGCTTCTGCTCCTCTCGGCGTCGAGGAACATGGCGGCGCCTGAGGCATCGATATCGTCGGCGACCGCAACCTCGGCAGTAACGAAACGTGGCCGTCCACGCCAGTACACCGCAGACGAACTAAGGGAGCGGAAGAACGACATTCATGCTTTCGCATTCACAACTCATAAGAAGTGCTTAGTTGTCCTCGGAATTTTTCTTAAGAAACTTGTCAGTGTTTTCTTTTATTGTCAACATGGCATTTGCTTAATGTTTTGAGTTCTGTCTGTTCGGTTACCATTACGATGTTTAATTCTACAGCCACAACTGTGCGAGATGTCTACTTCTCATGACCAGATTTTTAGATGAAGGATAAAACAAATATATGAAAAGCAGCCACCAACGTACCAGTGCCGTTCCTGGGGCAGCGTTCGCAGGGTTCACCCCATCCAGTCTTGTCGTCGCGGCAGCAGCACTCCACCTTGGTGAGCCGCACTGGTAGGGGATGCCTGCACTGTCCCAATCCTCGGTATTCTGTGTAGCAGTACTCCTGGCTTGTGTCTGAAACATTTAATTAAAAAAAATATTTTTTTTACATGATACCTTTTCAGTAGAGACAACAAATTACAATGGGAACATGAAAATGGCGATAATGAAAGCTGTGCCGAAAATCACCATTACATTTTTCAAAAGAAACACGATTTTAAATGAAAGAAACATGGCTACAAAGTGAACAAATTATATAGTGGTCGTGTTAAAAAAAAAGTAAAACAGCGCAAAAAAAAACAACAGAGGACAAGAAGACGAAGTGTACAAACAGCGCTCTGTTTGTACACTTCGTCTTTTTGTCCACCGTTTTCTTTTTTTTTTTTTTGGAGGGGGGGCGGGCGTTGTTTTACTTTTTCTTTAAACATGTACCACCAACTCGCCCAACTTTCTACCATATATGGTGGTCGTTTCAACGAAGACTAAAAAATTCCTAAAAGTAAGGTAGTTGAAGAAAAACAATTATTTTCGGAAACAAACTGCCAGTCATGAAAAGCGTAAATGATTGCAAAAAAAAAACAAAAAAAACCAGACACATTATTTAATTAATACTTAAATTTACTCATTAACTGTTTAATTAGCGCAGTTTGGTGGCCAGTACCAATGGCAGCTTTATAGCTGCAGACGAAACGATCTAATATCCGCTTTTAAAACGGAGAAAATGGCCTTCTCTTAAGGCCTGAAATGCGACACTACAACAATTATCCTAAGACTTCTTAGGCACTAACGGTATGAAACTACTGACATCTAGAACACTTCAAAGTGCTCCTTGTTCATTTAAAAGAATCATGTACAGTGCGCGAGACTGTTCGCCCGAGCACGACTTCGTCGCTCTTCCGCACTCTGCTTCGAAAGGGTGCATTAATATGCACCACTTTGGTTAGTAATTCAACTGAGCACTTTCCATCAGAATACAGTGATCTCTCGTTAATATGGACACCTCGTTCCAACAAACAAATCGTCCATAATGTGAGTTGTCCATATTAACGAGACAAAAGTACATGTATTTTCCCCGTTTGTTTTCGAAAGTGATGTCCATATAGCGGGGTAACCATATTAACGGGGTCCATATTAACGAGACATGACTGTAGTAGTTTTGATGACAATCTTTCAACACTGAGAGAAAAGCAGAGAAAATTGAAGGTAGTATCAAAACTACTACAGTGATGTCTCGTTAATATGGACCGCGTTAATATGGTTACCCCGCTATATGGACATCACTGAAAACAAACGGGGAAAATACATGCACTTTTTAGTCTCGTTAATATGGACAACTGCACATTATGGACGATTGTCGTTGAACGATAATCCACTATTAACTTGAGAGATCTCTGTATTCTGATGGAAAGTCAGCCCATTGAAATATTAACCAAAGTGGTGCAGTACACGCGCCGCTTTCGAAGTAAAGCGCGGAGGAGCACAATGAAGTGCGTGCTCGGGCGAACAGTCTCGCGCACTGTACATCTTTTAAATGGCTAAGGCGTCTTTGAAGGCTTCTAGATACCAGTCGTTTTATACCGTTAGATGCCTATAGAAGTGTTAGAATAATTGTTCTAGTGTCGCATTTCAGGCCTTAAGAGAAGGCCATTTTCTCCGTTTTAAAAGCGGATATTAGATCGTTTCGTCTGCAGCTGTAAAGCTGCACACTGGCACTGGCCACCAAACTGCACTAATTAAACAGTTAATGAGTAAATTTAAGTATTAGATAAATCATGTGTCTGGTTTTTTTGTGTTTCTTTTTGCAATCACTTTCTGCTTCTCGCGACTGGCAGTTTGTTCCCGAAAATAATTGTTTTTCTTTAACTACCTTACTTTTAGGAGTTGTTTAGTCTTCGTTGAAACGACCACCATATATGGTAGAAAGTTCGGCGAGTTGGTTGTACATGTTTAAAGAAAAAGTAAACAACGCCTTCATAAAAAGAAGAAAACGGTGGACAAGAAGACAAGTGTACAAACAGAGCGCTGTTTGTACACTTCGTCTTCTTGTCCTCCGTTTTTTCTTGCGTTTTTTAACACGACCATTATATAATTTGTTTACTTTGTAGCCATGTTTCTTTCATTTAAAATCGTGTTTCTTTTGAAAATTGTAATGGTGATTTTCGGCACAGCTTTCATTATCGACGTTTTCAAGTTCTATTGTAATTTATTGCCTCAAACTGAAAAGGTATGTTGTAAAAAAAAAAGAAAACTTATATTTTCCAAGTTAAATGTTTCAGACACAAGCCAGAGTACTGCTACACAGAATACCGAGGATTGGGACAGTGCAAGCATCCCCTACCAGTGCGGCTCACCAAGGTGGAGTGCTGCTGCCGCGACGACAAACTGGATGGGGCGAACCTCGCGAACGCTGCCCCAGGAACGGCACTGGTACGTTGATGGCTGCTTTTCCAGTTATTTGTGTTATCCTTCATCTAAAAATCTGGTCATGAAAGTAGACATATCTCGCACGCTGGCTGCGTGTAGAATTAAACATCGTAATGGTAATCGAACAGACAAAACTCAAAACATTAAGCAAATGCCATGTTGACAAAAAAGAAAACACTGACAAGTTTCTTAAGAAAAATTCCGAGGACAGCTAAGCACTTTTGTTGTGGTGCGAAAAGCATGAATGTCGTTCTTCCACTCACTTAGTTCGTCTGCGGTGTACTGGCGTGGACGGCCGCGTTTCGTTACTGCCGAGGTTGCGGCCGCCGACGATATGTTTCAGGCACTGCCATGGTCTTCGACGCCCAGAGGGGCAGAAGCGCCGCAGCCCGCCACCCCCTCCGGCAAAGCCTGTCATGAGAGCGGCGGCCGAGCGCGCGCTATCGTGAAGCGACCGCAGCCACCCTCCCCCTTCCGGCAACACGTGACATGAAAGCGGTGGCCGGGCGCGCTGTTCTCGTGTAGCGGCCGCAGCCCCCACCTCACTCCGACAACGCCTGCCATGAGAGGGGCGGCCGAGCGCGCGCTCTCGTGAAGCGGCGGCAGCCCGCCACCCCCTCCGGCAAAGCCTGTCATGAGAGCGGCGGCCGAGCGCGCGCGTACGTGAAGCGACCGCAGCCACCCCCTCCCCCTTCCGGCAACACGTGACATGTGAGCGGCGGCAAAGCGCGCGCTCTCGTGAAGCGGCCGCAGCCCCACCCCCTCCGACAACGCCTGTCATGAGAGCGGCGGCCGAGCGCGCGCTCTCGTGAAGCGACTGCAGCCACCCCTGCCCCTTCCGGCAACACGTCAGATGAGAGCGGCGGCCGAGCGCGCTATCGTGAAGCGGCCGGAGCCCCCCACCCCACTCAACAGCGCCTGTCACGGAGGGGCGGCTAAGCGCGCGCTCTCGTGAAGCGACCGCAGCCACCCCCTCCCGCTTCCGGCGACACGTGACATGAGAGCGGTGGCCGAGCGCGCGCTACGTGAAGCGGCCGCAGCCCCCACCCACTCCTACAACGCCTGTCGCGAGAGGCGGCCGAGCAGGCGCTCTCGTGAAGCAACCGCAGCCACCCTCCGACTTCCAGCGACACGTAACATGAGAGGCGGCCGAGCGCGCGCTATCGTGAAGCGGCCGCAGCCCCCCACCCCCTCCGGCAAAGCCTGTCATGAGAGCAGCGGCGAGGCGCGCGCTCTCGTGAGCGACTCAGCCACCCCTGCCCCCTTCCGGCAACACGTCACATGAAAGCGGCGGCCGAGCGCGCGCTCGTCGCAAGCGGCTGCAGCCGCCTCCTCCCCACTCCGATAGCGCCTGTCATGAGAGGGGCGGCCGAGCGCGCGGTCTCGTGAAGCGACCGCAGCCACCCCTCCCCTTCCGGCGACACGTGACATGAAAGCGGCGGCCGAGCGCGCGCTCTCGTGAAGCGACTGCAGCCACCCCCTGCCCCTTCCGGCAACACGTGACATGAGAGCGGCGGCCAAGCGCGCGCTATCGTGAAGCGGCTGCAGCCACCTCCTCCCCCACTCCGACAACGCCTGTCATGAGAGGGGCGGCCGAGCGCTGCGCACTCGTGAAGTGACCGCAGCCACCCTCCCCCTTCCGGCGACACGTGACATGAGAGCGGCGGCCGAGCGCGCGCTCTCGTGAAGCGGCTGCAGCCACCTCCTCCCTTCCGGCGACACGTGACATGAGAGCGGTGGCCGAGCGCGCGCTCTCGTGAAGCGGCCGCAGCCCCCACCCCACTCCGGCCAAGCCTGTCATGAGAGCGGCGGCCCGAGCGCGCGCTCTCGTGAAGCGACCGCAGCCACCCCTCCCCTTCCGGCGACACGTGACATGAGAGCGGCGGCCGAGCGCGCGCTATCGTGAAGCGGCCGCAGCCCCCCACCCCACTCCGACAACGCCTGTCATAAGAGAGGCGGCCGAGCAGGCGCTCTCGTGAAGCAACCGCAGCCACCCCCTCCCACTTCCAGCGACACGTAACATGAGAGCGGCGGCCGAGCGCGCGCTATCGTGGAAGCGGCCACAGCCCCCCACCCCCCTCCGGCAAAGCCTGTCATTGAGAGCGGCGGCCGAGCGCGCGCTCTCGTGAAGCGACTGCACGCCACCCCCTGCCTTTCCGGCAATACGTCCGATGAGAGCGGCGGCCGAGCGCGCTATCGTGAAGCGGCCGGAGCCCCCACCCCACTCGACAACGCCTGTCGCGGAGAGGCGGCCGAGCGCGCGCTCTCGTGAAGCGACCGCAGCCACCCTCCCCTTCCGGCGACACGCTGACATGAGAGCGGCGGCCGAGCGCGCGCTATCGTGAAGCGGCCGCAGCCCCCCACCCCACTCCGACAATGCCTGTCATGAGAGGGGCGGCCGAGCGCGCGCTCCGTGAAGCAACCGCAGCCACCCCCTCCCCTTCCAGCGACAGGTCACATGAGCGGCGGCCGAGCGCGCGTATCGTGGAAGCGGCCGCAGCCCCCACCCCCCTCCGGCAAAGCCTGTCGCGAGAGCGGCGGCAGAGCGCGCGCTCTCGTCAAGCGACTGCAGCCACCCCCTGCCCCTACCGGCAACACGTGACATTAGAGCGGCGGCCGAGCGCGCGCTCTCGTGAAACGGCGCCCCACTCCGACAACGCCTGTCATGAGAGGGGCGGCCGAGCGCGCACTCGTGAAGCGACCGCAGCCACCCTCCCCTTCCGGCAACACGAGACGTTAGAGCGGCGGCCGGGCGCGCTGCTCTTGTGTAGCGGCCGCAGCCCCCACCCCGTTCCGGCAAAGCCTGTCATGAGCGGCGACCGAGCGCGCACTCACCTGAAGCGACCGCAACCACCCCTCCCCTTCCGGCGACACGTGACATGAGAGCGGCGGCCGAGCGCGCGCTCTCATGAAGCGGCCGCAGCCCCCACCCCCTCCGACAACGCCTGTAATGAGAGCGGCGGCCGAGCGCGCGCTCTCGTGAAGCGACCGCAGCCACCCCTTCCCCCTCCCGGCAACATGTGACATGAGAGCGGCGGCCGAGCGCGCTGCTCTCGTGTAGCGGCCGCAGCTCCCACCCCTTCCGGCAATGCCTGACATCAGGGCGGCGGCCGAGCGCGCGCTCTCGTGAAGCAACCGCAGCCACCCCTCCCCTTCCGGCAACACGTGACATGAGAGCGGCGGCCGAGCGCACGCTCTCGGAAGCGGTCGCAGCCACCCCCTCCCCCTTCCGGCAGCACGTGATATGAGAGCGGCGGCCGAGCGCACGCTCTCGTGAAGCAACCGCAGCCAATAACTCCCCTTCCGGTAACACGTGACATGAGAGCGGCGGCCGAGCGCACGCTCGCGTGAAGCGACCGCAGCCACCCCTCCCTCTTCCGGCAACACGTGACATGAGAGTGGCGGCCGAGCGTGCGCTCCTCGTAAAGCAACCGCAGCCACCCCCTCCCCTTCCGGCAACACGTGACATGAGAGGGGCGGCCGAGCACGCGCCCTCGTGAAGCGACCGCGGCCATCCCCCCTTCCGGCAACAGGTGACATGAGAGTGGCGGCCGAGCGCGCGCTCTCGTGAAGCGGCCGCAGCCCCCACCCTCCTCCGGCAATGCCTGACATAAGAGCGGCGCCGAGCGCGCGCTCTCGTGAAGCAACCACAGCCACCCCCTCCCCTTCCGGCAACACGTGACATGAGAGCGGCGGCCGAGCGCACGCTCTCGTGAAGCGACCGCAGCCACCCCCTCCCCTTCCGGCAACACGTAACATGAGAGCGGCGGCCGAGCGCACGCCCTCGTGAAGCGACCGCGGCACCCCCCCCCTCCTTCCGGCAACACGTGACGCATGAGAGTTGCGGCCGAGCGCGTGCTCTCGTGAAGCGGCCGCAGCCCCCCACCCTCCTCCGGCAATGCCTGACATAAGAGCGGCGCCGAGCGCGCGCTCTCGTGAAGCAACCACTAGCCACCCCCTCCCCTTCCGGCAATGTCTGACATGAGAGCGGCGGCCGAGCGCGCGCTCTCGTGCAGCAACCGCAGCCACCCCCTCCCCCTTCCGGCAACACGTGACATGAGAGCGGCGGCCGAGCGCACGCTCTCGTGAAGCGACCGCAGCCACCCCCTCCCCCTTCCGGCAACATGTGATACGAGAGCGGCGGCCAGAGCCCACGCTCTCGTGAAGCAACCGCAGCCACCCCCTCCCCTTCCGGTAACACGTGACATGAGAGGGGCGGCCGAGCACGCGCCCTCGTGAAGCGACCGCGGCCACCCCTCCCTTCCGGCAACACGTGACATGAGAGTGGCGGCCGAGCGCGCGCTCTCGTGAAGCGGCCGCAGCCCCCCAGCGCAGGCTCTCGTCGCGCGCCAGCCACCCCGCTCCCTCCGACAACGTGAATGAGACAGGCGGCTGAGCGCCGCAGCCTTCTACATAGAGAGCGGCGAGCGCAGCCCGCCCACCCCCTCCTTCCGGCAATGCCTGACATGAGGGCGGCGGCCGAGCGCGCGCTCTCGTGAAGCAACCGCAGCCACCCCTCCCCCTTCCGGCAACACGTGACATGAGAGCGGCGGCCGAGCGCACGCTCTCGTGAAGCTATCGCTGCCACCCCTCCCCCTTCCGGCAGCACGTGATATGAGAGCGGCGGCCGAGCGCACGCTCTCGTGAAGCAACCGCAGCCACCCCCTCCCCTTCCGGTAACACGTGACATGAGAGCGGCGGCCGAGCGCACGTTCGCGTGAAGCGACCGCAGCCACCCCCTCCCCCTTCCGGCAACACGTGACATGAGAGCGGCGGCCGAGCGTGCGCTCTCGTAAAGCAACCGCAGCCACCCCCTCCCCCTTCCGGCAACATGTGACATGAGAGGGGCGGCCGAGCACGCGCCCTCGTGAAGCGACCGCGGCCATCCCCCCCCCTTTCCGGCAACAGGTGACATGAGAGTGGCGGCCGACGCGCGCTCTCGTGAAGCGGCCGCAGCCCCACACCCTCCTCCGGCAATGCCTGACATAAGAGCGGCGCCGAGCGCGCGCTCTCGTGAAGCAACCACAGCCACCCTCCCCTTCCGGCAACACGTGACATGAGAGCGGCGGCCGAGCCGCACGCTCTCGTGAAGCGACCGCAGCCACCCCTCCCCTTCCGGCAACAGGTAACATGAGAGCGGCGGCCGAGCGCACGCCCTCGTGAAGCGACCGCGGCCACCCCCCCCTCCTTCCGGCAACACGTGACATGAGAGTTGCGGCCGAGCGCGTGCTCTCGTGAAGCAACCGCAGCCACCCCTCCCCCTTCCGGCAACACGTGACATGAGAGCGGCGGCCGAAGCGCACGCTCTCGTGAAGCGACCGCAGCCACCCCCTCCCCTCCCGGCAATACGTGATACGAGAGCGGCGGCCGAGCGCACGCTCTCGTGAAGCAACCGCAGCCACCCCTCCCCTTCCGGTAATACGTGACATAGAGAGGGGCGGCCGAGCTACGCGCCCTCGTGAAGCGACCGCGGCCACCCCTCCCTTCCGGCAACACGTGACATGAGAGTGGCGGCCGAGCGCGCGCTCTCGTGAAGCGGCCGCAGCCCCCCACCCTCCTCCGGCAATGCCTGACATGAGAGCGGCACCGAGCGCGCGCTCTCGTGAAGCAACCACAGCCACCCCTCCCCTTCCGGCAACACTTGACATGAGTGCGGCGGCCTAGCGCTCGCTCTCGCGACAGGCCGCCAATGGCTATCTAGGAGCCGTTTTGCTCAGCCAATGGGAGAATGGACATTTCTTTCCCGTTATTTTGCGGTTACAGACGCCGCTGGCTCCGCTCCATGATGTAATTAATGCTTCCTCATTTAGAAAATACAAAAAATAACAGGGTTGTGACGTAGCAAGCAAAACAACGTAAGACTACGATCTAAGGACAGCTATTCACAGTAATCAACTTTATAACGGATGCCCCTATACTTGTTCGTTTAACGGAAATAAACTAAAATGCTCTACCATGACCCTATATTTAAATTTCTGTCAACGACTTAATTTTCATTAGGACACTCATTTTGCGAATTTCGCGGATCGCCTACAATTCGCGAAAAATAGGTCCCGCAGAACAATTCCGATAAATGTAAACACATTGGAATCTATGTTGAGATCCCACCGCGTCGTGAAAAATAGAACCCGCGAATTATTCAAAAACTTCAGCTTTGACATAAATCGCGAAATACTGAGCCCTGAAAAAATAAGTCGTTTACTGTATTTGCCATAGACTTTTCGAATTCCTGTTTAATTCTGTGCTTCTGTTTTGTGCATAAAACACACTGCCCAGATAAGGAATAAATGACAGCTACAGTACCCACTTACAACGAACACGGGAATAGCGAACTACCGAATATAACGAACTACATTTCTTACGCACGCTTTGTTGATCGGACAAGCTCAAAACGATAACACAAAAAAAACATCGACAAAGCTGGGAAATATTTTAAGCGAAAATGGACAGAATCTTTAGTGCCAGAATTTCAGAAGAAGCAAAACCATTGTTGTACGGCGTGTTTTATCGTCGGGAGGCTTTCGCGGAAGAGGTGCTCTGCTCTACATTCAACGGATTCGGTGTTTTGCCGCATCATCGCCACGCGGACTCAATTTTACGTGCTCGTAATTTTGGCAACACATCGACGAAGTTGGACGCGAGCAAGAAAACGAGAGTTCCCGTTCTCCTGGCCGTCAACGCAGTCAACGGATGCGCGTCAACTAGGGAAAGCTGACGAAAAATAATTCTTCAGCTCTCCAATGGGCGGCGTTGCTGCTGAAATGCACGCATATGCGCGTAGGTCTATGCGTGGATATACTGCAGCATGACCCCATTAGCCCCATTACAGTTAACCCCATGCACGGCGTCCCTGCGCGTGCCGACAGACGATTGTGGCCAGCGGCTCTTCGTCGCCATCTCTTTATCCCGCACGAAGAATGTCGTCCGTTTTTGTCTACTTTCGGTTCATGTGCTTTAGTGCGAGACTAGAGCTCCAAGCCCACGGACGTACAAGACGGACTGTACCGTTGCGCGATAGTTGCTTCCGCTCCTTGCGAGTCTAGCGACAACAACGCGGTTTCGGTTGTTGCCTTCTCACCAGTCGTATTTTTCGTGGTTCCCTCGAAATCGTGTAACCAAAGTTCTATCGCACTTTTGAATGTTTACCAGCCACAGCAACCGGTCCCGTTTTTCCACAGCGCAACAAATCGAAGAGAAAAGCGCGCATCTCCAGACGCGATACTGCACGCGGCGCGAGTCGGATATTGTAATAAGCCTACTAAAACTTACAAAAATAAAACAGCAGACACTTCGAAAGCCGGTGAATCATGCTGCGTAATCAAAACCCAATGCGAGACCAAAAAAAAAGAGTTATTTTGTTAATTTTAGAAGTACTCGAAGTTCCGGATATAACGAACATATTGACGATTTCTATCGACCTGGTTATAACCGGGTTCGACTGAATTTTCGAGGTAGTAAGTAACGATCTTACGTAAATTATCGGCTCCATGTGCGCAAGTGCTATGTGTGAAGAATGAGTGGTTGGAACAAGAAAGAAATTAAAAGTGACCCACGAAACAGTTGTCGCTTGAGCCTGACAACCATCGACCAGTCAGAAGCGTTTGTCTTTTTCTTTTGTTAATTTTACGTTCTTCTTAGGTTCTGTGCAGTTTTAAAAGGCAGTCTACTTTCGTTGTTTTTTTACTTCCCTGCGCAAATCTGTGAATCTCCCAACATGACAGACGCAATTTGGAATGCCATTGAAGGAGCTATATACACGCAATTACATGGTGCCTCGAGAAATACATTTTGTCAAGAAAAATATTTCAAGTAAAGCAAAATTGCGAAATAAGCGACTTTAAGTTAACGAGAGATTACTTATTATATTTGGCATCATCACTATATAAAGCAATGCACGTGTCGTTCAACTGTGCCACTACACCGTAGACAGTCCCATCGGCTTACATATTGGATGTTTCGTGCTGAACTCTTCGAACGGACTGACTTGTATAACAAATATTTATGTCGATTTTGTGGAATATGTTATAAAGGCATTGTGACTGTACCTCGTGTCACTAGCTGTGCGCAGTGCAGGCGAAGGGAACGCTAAGCTAAAGAGAGAAAGGGCGAGCACTGGGAAGACGAGACGGGAGAGGAGGGGCAATGGAGGGTGACGGGAGAAAGGGAGAGCACTGGGAACGTTAGAGAGGAGCTTTTCTCCTCCTCCCCAGCTTTCCTAGTGCTTGCTCTTTCTCCCCTAGCCCGGCGTTGCCTTTGCCCGTACTGCAAGCAACTAGTAACATGGAGTATAGCTGCAAGTGCATGGTCATGCTGCGAATCAGTCATTTGAATCCATAGATAGATTCTGGGATTAGTAAATTCCCCAAACTCTAGGACAGAAACTGAATCCACAAAAGATGCAGTTTATAGCATCCGGTGCTGTATACTAACTTACCACAGACTTGGTCTAGAGGTTAATTAATAAACTATAAATTCAACTATGGTCAGTGGTCACTGGCAGAGTAAGAAAGGCAGGGCATGTCCTTCGAATGCTTGGCCTCCTGAACGCGCTCCATGCCTTCTGCTATGCTTTCGCTGCACGCGCGCGCTTGAGGTACACGAGACGCAAAAGCATTGTCGAAGGCAGGAAGCTTGCTCTGAAGGCGGGACAACTGAAACTCCTCCTGCCTTTCTCACCTTGTGAGCGACTCATAGCAAGAAACTATTTGTGTCAGATGGCTCTGGAGAGACAAATTATTCGAGCAATTAAGTAACAAATGCCCAAAAGAACAAGGCACGCAGTATATTTTGTCGTAACACAATGACTCTAGGCAGTCCCTTTACTGCTCCTGCTGCTGTCACCTGACGTCCCGTTTCTCCTGTTTCTGTTCTGTACGCAGCTGAATATAAACGTCTCTGCAGATCACCTGAAATGGAGGCCAACGATTGTGACCTTCGACCTGGCCTTTGCGCGGGAGGACGCTGCATCAACACGCCGCACGGGATACCGTTGCGAAGTGCGGCGACGGCTACAGGGTCTTCCTCCGGAGGCAAGGCCTGCGAAGGTAAATAAATAAAACAAAGAAACCGAAGGCCAAGAGAGTTGCAGAATTCAATCTTGCTGGTGAAAAGCTGGTTGTCTACACCTGTATACGAGACTTTGTGTCGTTGTGTTGTCCTTCGTTTTTCCCCAGTCTCGGGGTTTTGTCTTAAAGCACCATGGTCGACCGTCACTGGCTAGTTTGCACCCAAACATTTTGTTCTAAATGGTGCCTGGAGCACGTCTTGAACTGGCGGGCTTACAGCGTCGTCGAATGTGGTCCCTCAATTTCCGCCTGATGACTTGATAGAATTGGGTGTAGGACAAAATGGTCCTGGTCAAAATGGTCCCGGTCAAAATGGTCCCGGACAAAATGGTCCCCGGACAAAATGGTCCCGGACAAAAAGGTCCCAAAGTACCAACCCGGACAAAATGGTCCCAGGTGAATTTATCAATACTTTGAGCAGGGGCGGATGCAGGAATTTCCTGAGGGGGGTCAGGTGTTGGTCAGCGTACCATCTGTTTAGGAACCCCTCCCCCCTCCCTCGTTTCCACGCCCTAAATTTTACAAATGCAGAAATCAAGAGGGGTCGGAACATCCGGACCCCCCCCTCTATATCCGCCCCTGACTTTTGAGCACTCTTAATAGGACAAAATGGTTTGGTACTTTTATTTTGACACACGTTCAAGGAGAATATCAACATTTTCATTATAATCATTTGAAACAAATTTAAAATCCCTTCTATCTATACTATGTAGCCCTATTTCTTAAAGGTTCTTGATTTCTACCGATATATTCCACGTGTGTAATCAATATCTTTCTATCGCCAGAACCTGTTTTCGAATTAGCGCTATCGAGCTTCAAAACGATATTCGGAATGAAAATCATTATCATACACGTACTACAGGTTTTTGACGCGTTTTTTTTAAATGAACCTGTCGTACCACCGCGTTCTATTTTTCAGAAACAGCATCGCTCTGTCTGAACATTGTATATTAAACAAATCAAAAATTGATTTTGCAATTATGAGCGTATTTATTACATAAACCACTTAAGAGACAAGAAGTCGACGCTGCTGAAGCGAAGGCCTAATACGAAAGTGTATTCATATGACCCACACCCTCAAAAAGTCGTTCAAGGGACGGAGCCCTCGCACGTACTGTGTGCACAGAGTTACAAGCCGCTGCATGCTAATATCCATCAAGAGTAGAACATACAAAAACCGGCAAACAGCAAATAAACAATGCCACGCTGGGACCATTTTGTCCGGGTGGGCAGTTGGGACCATTCTGTCCGGGACCATTTTGTCCGGGACCATTTTGTCCGGGGCCATTTTGACCGGGACCATTTTGACCGGGACCATTTTGACTGGGACCATTTTGACCGGATCCCGATAGCATTGTGTAACACTGTTGTCTGTTGCGATATTGACGGTGACACAGCGGTGGAAGAGAATGCGTACGCTCGCTCTACATCCAAATATTCGACGGAAATGGGAGGATGGGACGCCGAGACGAAAGCGACCCTTGCATCCGCTCGCCTTTTCGCCGGCGGCGTGGCACACCGGCTCTTGCGACATAATCTGTTGCCGCTCGAAACCCCTTTGGACGCATGGGTGGGATGAGACATTAAACACACCAGACAAAGACGGATTCCAGGCAGCATATTTTCAGCTAAGTTCTAATGAACTTCTTTGGGCTTTGTACCACAGAAAGTTCCTTGTTTTTAGCAATTACTTTATGTGAGGGAGACAACTTATCACTCTTATATTATTCTGAAATTGACTATAATTGGACACATTCTAACACATATGATTGTGAGTTTTATGTATGTCACGAATGCCGTGTATGTATGAGTGCCGTGCATTTGTCCTGCCATTGCAGAGATTGACGAGTGTGCTGAAAATAACTACTGCTCCCTGGGAAAGTGTATCAACACCAAGGGCAGTTTTCGGTGCATCTGTCCACCAGGATTCGATGCGACGCCCGACGGAACAGACTGCAGTGGTATGTGATGTTTCATTATGTATAACATGAAATGCCTCCTTGCTTTCGCCAAGTACGTTTTACAGGGTCTGGTTTTAGGGTCATTCAATGAAAACACTGTAATTTTCATACTTTAGTATATACTTGCTGAAAACTTGTAATAAGAACATGCAGATATTGTTTTGGTCAGATATCCTGCACCTTCCACATGGAAAGACTAGTAAAGCTGAAGGTATTGATTTGACATAGCATGTTTTACACTCCCTTAGCTTTCTTGCTCGTGTTTAAACTTTTTCTTTCAGGCTTTCTTCTAAATATATACATACTATATTTTCCCTAACAACGTACTCTCTAATGCTTTTTCACGAGAAAATTTAATTATTCCATCCAGTCTTTTCAATGAGAGCACACTTTATTCCCTGTAGCTTCTTCGAGGGAAAAAAAAAGTCAGGGCATCTTGAAAAAGCTTAGACCTTGCATTGATCTTGGCAGGAGACCTTGGTGCCAGTGTTAGTTAAAGCAGAATCATGCATACTGAACCTTGCAATATAAGATGCGATAAATTTTTCAGCCATTTGATTTTCGTGGGGTTCCCATGCTAGTTGTATGCACAAAATGCAACCGAAATTTAGTCTAGTCGAATTCATTTATGAAAAGCAAAATATTTGGAAGGCTTTTATCGGGGCTGTTGTATAGTTGGTTGTAGATGGTGGCGGGTGAAGAGTTGGGGAAACTCCTCCCACTCCTCTCCACTTTAGCAAAGCAAACACTGGAGAGGGGGCGACCTGCTCTCCGCTGTTCACCCTGCGAAAGTAGAAGGGGAGCGTCCCCAGGCCTCTTTTCCGACTATAGTAACCTACTGCCATAATATTCAGAAAAATGATTCACCTACAATCGAGAGTAAATCGGGTGAAAACAGGGAGTGGGCTAACTCTCGGTGTATAACCAAGAAAAGATGAAAAAAAAAAAACTTGTAGCAGAAAAATGTGAAGGGTGCTGTTCAGTCGCCATCGAAACCTTTAAACGAGCAGTCACTATCACTGTCAAACAAAATGTCGACTATTTCTTCGCGTAGGTCCCGTGACCTTTTGAACTTGTTATCCCAGCAGAGGGGCTATAGGAACCAAAGATGACTTCCCAGTCGGCATTTGTCACCTACCCAACTGTCTTTGTTTCCGCCGAGATCACCATTGGCCCGGGCAGTGCAATTCCTAAAAGTTGGCTATCTTCCAATGTTTAAAAAAAAATACCGAATCGTGCCAAAAGTAGTGGATGTTACGGTATCGTCATGTAGGTTTTAGAGTGCAGCTCTTAGGCGCCCGTTTCCGGCTTGAATGGCATTGCCGTCGGCATCACCGCACATTGTATTATGGGACGTTTCTCATAATGACATCACACGTGACGTCACGGGGTCACGAGTGACGTCACGAGGGAAGAGGAGGAGAGAATTTTTTTCGCTAAATTTATCGGAAAAATTTGTCGATAAGTTTAGCGTTAAAAATTTCCTGCTAACTTTAGCAGAAAAAATTTCCCCACTAAATTTAGCGGAAAAAATTCCCACCAAATTTAGCGGAAAAATTTCCCAAATTTACTGGAAAAATTTCCCCTAATTTAGCGGAAATAATTCCCCACTAAATTTAGTAGAAAAATTTCCCCACTAAGTTTAGTGAAAAATTTCCCGCTAAATTTAGAGAAAAATTTCACGCTAGCGGAAAAATTTCTACGCTATGTTAGCGGAACTAATTCCCCACTAAATCTAGCGGGAAAATTTCTCCGCTAAATTTAGTGGGAAAATTTGCCCGCTAAATTTACTGAAAATTTCCCGCTAAATTTAAGCGGGAATTTCGCCAATGAATTTAGCGGGAAATATAGCGAAAATTTCCCGCTAAATGGGAGGGGAGTAGAAGAGGAGGAGGGAGAGGAGGGACATACTCTCCCCTCCCCTTCACCTCCTCAAGAGCTACGCTTTAATTTGGCATTACAGGGAGTTGTAAACGTCTTTCATATTTTTGTGCATCTAATGTGACGCCTCCTCGAGACTTCGAGCACTGTCGTAAAATCATGTCCACTTTTGTTGCTAGCTTCTGTGGAAACGAGGCTATAGTTGCGAAATTAGCCTAGAAGTTTGGTTAATTTCTAACAGGACACACACACCTATCATTTCTTGCTTCTATTGTAATTGGTCTTTACTTATTCTACAGATCGAGATGAGTGCAAGGAGAGTGGCATGTGCAGTCACGGCCGCTGCGTCAACATGGCTGGGTCTTACAAATGCGAGTGCGACTGTGGCTTCACTTTGTCAACTAGCGGACGAGCCTGTGTTGGTATGTTTCATCAGTTGGTCCAATTAACCGTCTATACTTTCTTCAAAGAGCCCTTTATCTATAGTAACTAAAGTAGCTTTTCATAAAAGTTGCAATACAGCCCTAGAATGACAACCTAAAGCAGCAATTGAATTTCCATCAAAAGATGCAACATCTTTATTAACAAACATTAATTGCAGAGAAGCCCACCTACTTGATGCACGACAACCATGCTGAATGGCTGTTAAAGCTATAGTTGAATATATATCGTGCTTCTTTCTCAATGATACCACCAGTGACAATAGAATGTAGTTATCCCCAGAGCTATGCGTGAACTACTAAGCCCTTGTGAGCTCTTGATGTGGCACTTTTGTCATGCAATTTTAATGTAAAGTAAATACTGTCTTGTTGCAAAATCAGCAGAACCCATCCTTTGGGAATGATTATCTACGTTAATGCGAATAGCATCAAACGGTGCGGAGTTATGCGCGTTCGTCAGGTGGTCGGCACACTCTAGATCACGCCAGCCCACTCTTGAGGCGATTCTAAGTTTGCTGACACTTTCACAGCCCTGCGCACGATCTCCGCAGCCCAGCACGTGCGTTTGTGTCACTTAGGAAGGCGAGCAAAGCACGCGCCATACGCACAAACACTCAAAATGGTACCGACCAGACTTTCTGGCGTCTCAGCTAGTCTCAACAACGGTACTCTAAACGGTTGTTTATCTTCCATAGGATGTGCTGTTACAGCGCTGTCACAGCTACGGTGCGCTGCGTTTCATGCACGAGGGCTCATTCGCTCTCGTGAGGCTGAGCACGGCCGCTACTCACCCTCTCCCGAGCGCGGGAGAGGGTGAGCTAGCGGCCGTGCTCAGCCTCACGAGAGCGGAATGAGCCCTCGTGCATGGAACGCAGCGCGCTACCGGTAGCTGTGACAGCGCTGTAAAGCGCGTCCTATGGTAAAGATATAAACAACCGTTTAGAGTGCGTTGAATGACTGCCTTCATAGCTCTGTGGTTAGCGCGTCTGCCTGCTGATCAAAGGGTCAACGGTTCGAATCCCAGCCGGCGCCGGTCTTTTTTATTTATTTATCGACCCGCGGCGTAAGAGGTTAGATAGCCAGATAGATACATAGACGAAAAGTGTGTGAAGTAGCCAAAGAATGCTATTCGCATTAAAAAGTGAAGTGAGTACAAAATAAAGCAGCCGAAATGAAGACCCTTCGTAACATGTCCATAGAAGTTAAGCACAATAAAGGCAAAGAATATGTTAGCATGCTGTGTGCAAACACAAATACGTACAGCTAAACAATTAGACTCGAGCTTTTCGTGTAAGGTAAGCTCACGAGACCGTGTTTTACAGCGGAGCTGTTAAGGGCTAGGTTCCCCACGATCATGTCCCCCGCAAAGAAATGTCAACACAAAACTCTGGACAGCTACTGCCATCTATGAGCGACGGCGGCAACCAGACAACCGGCTTGCCGGCCTCGCTCATAGATGGCGGCAACCTTTCCAGCCTTTCCACTCTGGTTTTCACCAGAGTGGAAAGGCTGAATTCTCTAGGCATCGACCTAGATGTCGTCTTCGAGGTCATCCTAGAAGTCTGCTTGAGGTTGTCCTAGACGTCGTCCTTGAGGTTGTCCTCAAGGTCGTCCTAGAAGTCGTCCTAGAGGTCGTCCTTGAGGTCGTCCTAGACGTTGTTCTCGAGGTCGTCCTATTAGTCATCCTTGAGGTCATCCTAGAAGTCATCCTAAACAATGTCCACGAGTCGTCCTAGACGTCGTCCTTGAGGTCGTCCTTGACGTCGTCCCTGAGGTCGTCCTCGAAGCCATCCTCGAGGTCGTCCTTGAGGTCGATTGAGGTCGTCCTAAATATCGTCCTCTAGGCGTCGTCCTTGAGACGTCGTCCCATCATAGTACAGCTTCGCTGGTCTTACTTCTTCACTAGAGTGGAAACGCTGAAAGTTTTTTGTTTCTGTTTTTATTTCTCATCTAATTTATATTAAATAGTCACATCTACTATAATGTGTTGTGCTAAGCACAAAGATAAGCTCATTGTGTTCCTATCTATTATAGTGTTCAAGAAAATCTCAGCTTTATGTTTCCATTATAGTTTTCGATAAAATCGCAACTTAATGTTTCTGCCACACTTTCTATACTGCCATCAAAAATATGGCACAAAGTATGTTGGAACATTCTACAAACAGTAGAGAGTGCAAAAAAAAAATTCTTATAATTTAGCATCATTCTAAAAAAAGTTACCACAAGTTGAAATTTTTTTGCTGATAATAATTAAGTCATTAAAGTCTTTGCCTAATAAAAATGTTTGTAGTAACATGTTCCAGAAATATTAGTGTTGGTGCACTTTCTGATTTATGAGCCATTAAACCTTGCAAAAAAGTGTTCAGATCTAAATTCCAGGTCGAAAGATATCATGGGCTAAACTTGGTGTTGTAACAAACAAAATAATTCTGAGAAAATAAAAAAAAGCTTGTCAAAACCTGCTTCTTAATGGCCTGGATATGAAACTTTGAATCAATGTAACTATATAAATGTTTGCTTCATGAGTGTAGTACTTTAAAAATATGTTGTTTGTGACTTCAAAAACAAAAAAGAAATGTTCTAAAAAGTAAAAAAAATGTTTAGCATATTGTGTTTTTAAGATTAGGGTATTTCTTAAATGCCAGATGGTTCGAGTGTGCATCATTAGTGCATGCCTGTGCTGAAGCTGTTTCACCGTAAGGTCATATGACAGTTAATGTTTATGAATCAATTGGCACAAATAAGACGTCGTGTCAAATGAATTGCGATTCAAGCCAGGCAGGTTTGCTTCATGTTTAACTTCTACATCTTTTTCTCTTGGAACACAGACATTGATGAGTGTCTGGACAACAACCGCATCTGCCTCAAGGGTGGTGTCTGCGAAAATGTACCAGGCAGCTACCGGTGTGTCTGCAACAATGGCTATGTCCTGTCCCAAGATGGGCAGTTCTGTGTAGGTGAGCACTTGTCCTTTTGATTTCCACTGCCCAAGCTTGCTCTCGCAAGATCTGCGCACACCTTACTCACATTTTTAAAACCATTCGATCGAGGTCTTTTCAGGTGAGGGCTTCTGGGTGTTGTCACTCGGAAATGATTCTATCTTAGAGATTTGGCTTCACGTCATATAGCGTCAAGTTTGCATGCTAGTTTTAGTGCCAAAATTGCTTGTGTTCCAGCCTCAGCGGTCCTAGTGACAGAAGTCTGTTGTCCCTTAAATTTTAGACACTAATTGCAGGCAGTTTTGGCAAATGACTATTTTATTATATTCTATGTTATAGAACAAGCTTGCAGCAAGTTACAAAGAAGCCTCACTTCCTTACACCGATCTCATGCTATGGTGTCAAGCCACTGCAATGGTAGAAATTTTAGCGTTCGTGAAAATCAGATTTTTTTCAGGGCGACAAAGTCATGAAGGAGGACATGAAGATCAATCTTTTAGAATGACAATCCTTTAAAACTGAGAATGGTAGATAATTTTTAGCTCAAAAATTGTGACTCCAAGAATTTACAAAACTTTGTATAAATGTTAATAACATCAAGGGGAAATTACGGACATGAAGGCTATAGTGGTAAGCTATGGATTACCTTGCAGTTCACTTTTAAGAGGGCACAAATGAGATGCAAGGCCAATGCCTAAAGACGTTAATCTGAATTAAACTCTCAGCGCATGAAGGAAAGTAAAATAGAACAAAAAAACTCTAACCATCTGAAATTTGAAAGCCCATGATTTCAAGGCCAACTTGTCCCCTTGATCATGAGCGACTGTTTAGGTCCTTGTTGTCTTCAAAAGTGCCCAATGTCATTTTTTTTAAAGTGCCTGGTGTCTTTGAAATTGCCCGGCGCGATTGTTGCATTTCAAAGTCTTTTGGTGTTGGCTTTCTCGACATATCCCACGTCGAGAAATCTAAAGATGTATTTGCCTAGTAGCATTTCAGTGGACCGGTTGACATTATCTTGGGTGTTTTGAATATGCCAGGACTCAAAAAGACACCACCTAGAAAAATATGACACCGGGCGGGCACTTTGGAAGACGACGACAAGGACATGAACAGTCAAGTCACCCGTGATCAAGGGGCTGAGTTGGCCTTGAAATGTTGGGTTTTAAAATTTTAGATAGAGTTTTTCTGTTTTATTTTAATAATTCCTAACCAGGCAGATGTCTACCGATTATTAAGTGAAGTGTGGTGACAAGGATGTCAGGACATCTCTTTCAAATGCCTGGCAATCAGCACATGTTCATTGCTCTCCGTCGTGCTTGGAGTGCACGTGCACGCTTGGGGCTGACGAGACGCAGAAGCGCCATCGAAGGTAGGGAGCTCGTGCTGTGGAAGCACCACTGAAAGACCAGCCTGTCGTTCTTACCCCGTCAATGACTGTAGTGGTCTGCTTTTGTTCTCTTCTAGCTTTTTGTCCTACACCGAGTTCAAGCACAGTTCAGTACTATGTGAGCTTTCCCCATTTGTGCTTGCAGATGTGAACGAGTGTGCAGATACGAACATGTGCCAGAATGGAGTGTGCATCAACATGGATGGCAGTGTCAAGTGCAGGTGCAATCCGGGATTCAAGCAGTCTTTCGACGGGCATCATTGCATCGGTACGATCGGCTCAAACGAGACAGTCTGACGGTGAAGTTTACGGTTAAATCAGTGTTTTCTCTGACTTCGGAGTCCTGAGGCTTTGCAGAGCAGTGTGCTAACCCTAGATGACCGACAGTTGCATAAGGATCAACTATAAATGTTAGTAATCATATTTTTTACACTTGGGTACAAGCCTTCAGGATTGTCAAATGTTAAGTTTTTCATGAGGATTTATGCCACTAAGGTATATTAGTAATTTCAAATACTTAAAGTAGAAGGAATAAAAACAAGGAGGATCGTTCATGGACAACCACACCCTCTCTTGCAGCCATGCAAAAGTGTGGCTGTTCGTGAACGTTTTCTTGTTTTTGTTCCCTCTACTTTAAGTATTCATAATTACATCACGCTCACTTTAACTAGTAATCTTAAGTTGCCTTGAATCTTCTTTTGGTATTAAATTTTTCTGTTTGTGCTGATATTCATAACTGAGAATCTATACAGAAATTTTATCAGGACCTCCCTTAACAAGTTAAAGCGTTAATAAGAGTCTACATGTGCACTGCAGACATGGATGAGTGCTACGAACTGGAGAACACGTGTGGGAGCGGACGCTGTGAAAATACTGTTGGTAGCTTCCGATGCCTTTGTGACGATGGTTTCAGCATCGGTCCTGGTGGAAGATCCTGTATAGGTAAGCTCTACTATTTGAACCATGGCATTAACTTCTTAGTTCTCTTTCTGATATAGTTGCTTCAAAAAAGCGGAGCTTAAAGCAGCAACTTCACTACAGTTGCGACACATTTGAGATGATGTACGATTCATGTGCAGCATACACCTGGCATGTGCCCCTGTATTTTTATCACCAGTTTGCTTTTACAACATCGCAAAGCAATCTTCGTACAATTTTGCTTCCAACATAATATAAACTGAAAGTGAAGGCTCAGTGCCACATTGACAAACATATATTTTGGGTAATGTAGGCAGAAAGGAGGAAGACCACAATATCGAAAAGAAAGCAATAAAGTGTGCGTCACTTTCTGTCACCAATGACTCACTTGCAGAAAGACTTAGAAGCTTCCATGGTAGCCTCGTAAATTAGTGTTCAGCTAAAATCTGACACTTGCTCAAATGCAGACTGTGAATGGGGATGATAAATGTCTCAAGATTTCCTCTAATTTTTTTTTAAGATGAGCTAGCAGATATGGTTTTTTTTAAGCTGAAGAAGCTTTTTTCTACAAATAATAATTTATGATTTTTTGCCCGGTCAGTATGGCGCGCAGCTTCTCGCAAAACTATGACAGTTTTTTCCTCAACAAAACATTATCAGTGCGACTGCAGCCTAAACTTCTGACATCAGGCAGTGAGAAAAAATAATGTCCCATATTTGTCGCTTTCTACGCAGGCAGTTACAAGAAACATATACATCGTCTGCATTCTTCTTTCTGACATTCATGCTAATGGTGTGGTCGACCGGATTACTATATTTAATTTGCCTGTAGGATGAGAAATCATCAGTTTGGAATAGAACCTGATGATGCCCCAAAATAATTCTGCCTTGTGTTCCATTCAAACAATTAAACACTGAACTTCACTTTGCTGGCTGTAGCGTCGCGAGCGTTGTCCAGAATGATGGATTTCCTTCCATCGTGTTGAGCCCATGCACTCATCTAGTGCTCTTCTTCAGAGGGCCAATAGTGAATGCGCACCGGGCGCGTTGGTCACTGGCTCCTCATCTATATAGTGCTTTTGTAATCACCGACGGCCGAGGAAGCGCAGGGTATGGCGAGTGCCAGCATTTCATTGTCTCTCCCCAGCCAATAAGATTGCAGCATCAGCTGATAAGAACACCAGAGAACCAATCGCAAAGCAAGGAGCGTAAACATAACATGGATGGCTGGATGGATGCTAATGACTGTACCCTTTACAATAGACGGTAGCTTGCGCCACCTGGCCCAGAAACCAAAACAAGCATTCTTTTTGTTCCCTTGTTGCCAGACCTAAGGCAAAATCGACTAGAGGACATTGCAGTGTCTCATCAAACGTTTGGCCTTTCAGACACCAGGCGCGACTACTGCTACACGATGCATCAGAACGGAGTGTGCGGCCAGCCCTCGACCATGCTCGTGAAAAAATCGGCCTGTTGCTGCGCCGCTCATAACGGAGGTCAGGTCGCCTGGGGCGCCCAGTGCAAACCGTGCCCGACTCCCGGGTCCCCCGAATACTCCAGACTGTGCCCCAACGGAACTGGAACTGGCCCTAGTGGAGAGGGTGAGCAGGAACTACCATATTTTCCGGACTATAGTTTATACGCAGTGTATAATCCGCAAAAACAAAGTTCGGGTGAAAAAAAAAAAAGGATTTTCTTTTGATAGTTTGCACTCTGTGTATAATCAGCAAAAACAAATTTTGGCAGAAAAAAAAATTTCCTCAAATTCTTTAAAACGCTAAGAAAAAAAGAAAATAAACGAGTTTATAAGTACCCTTTTGACGGATCATTGCACTAAAGTGTTCCGAGTTTGAAACCACAACCTGGTACATGACACCATAGACTATGAGTTCATTAGTGTTTGAGAATGTTAATACCAACTCTTCGAAGTATATTGACAATGTTTGTTGGTACCCTGCAAAGATCATGTATAAGATTACTCCTAGTTAGTTTATTTAAGAAAAATGCCACAGTAGGAATCTCTCTGTTACCTGAATGTTGTAATGCGCATCAAAAAGCAACGTTAATTTTTTCTCTATAACATTGTGATCACTTGGTCAAATAGTGGAGTCCAAAAACCTGCAAGATTAATGAAAGAATTTCTAAGGAAATTAGAACTGAAGGGGATGCAGCAGTCAGGTAGTACAAATTTACTTTTGCTGTGTATGAGTTCAAAGATAAATCTATTAAGCATACTTTGTCTCTCATACACTGAAGGCAAGCTATAGAGGCCTACAGTGTCCATCAACCCAAACCAATTCCTAATGAATCAAACGTCTTTCCTGCAGAAGCAAATTTCCACTATTGTACGAAATTTCGAGGAAGTTCGGGTGTTGATCAAATCAAAAAGGAACATTTCTTAACTTTGTTCAGTGACACCTTTCAACAGATTTCTTTCTACATGAACCTGCTGCACAAGCAAAACTTGGTTATGTTTCAGCTGAGCTTCGTTTGTTCACCTTCATAATTTCACAGAAAACTATAACACATCAAATTTTAGATCTGTCGGCCTGCCCTTGCCTTTCTAACTTCTCGATATCACAGGGAATTTGGTCAGTTAAGTCACTTTCGCGATCCAATTCCCATTTATTTAATTATCACGAAAGAGTGATAGCACGAAGGTTTCGAAGCCATGATAAAATAAAATAAATTGGAATTGGATCGCAAAAGTGACTTAACTGACCAAAATCCCTGTGATATTGAGAAGTTAGAAAGGCAAGGGCAGGCCGACAGATCTAAAATTTGATGTGTTATAGTTGTCCGTGAAATTATGAAGGTAAACAAGCGAAGCTCAGCTAAAACCTAACCAAGTCCTGCTTGTGCAGCAGATTCATGTAGAACGAAATCTGTTGAAAGAGTGTCGCTGAACAAAGTTAAGAAATGTTCCTTTTGATTTGATCAACACCGAATTTCCTCGGAAATTTGTACAATAGTAGAAATTTGCTTCTGCAGGAAAGACCTTTGATTCAGTCGAAATTGGTTTGGGTCGATGGATACTGTAGGCCTTTAAAGCTGGCCTTCAGTGTATGAGAGACAAAGTATGCTTGATACATTTATCTTTAGACTCATACACAACAAAAGTAAATTTGTACCACTTGAGTGCTGCATCCCCTTCAGTTTTAATTTTCTTAAAAACTATTTAATTAATCTAGCAGATATAGGACTCCACTATTTGACCAAGCAATCACAATGTTATGGGGAAAAGAATTAACATTGCTTTTTGATGCACACTGCAACATTCTGGCAACAGAGAGATTTCTACTGTGGCATTTTTCTTAAATAAACTAACTAGGAGTAATCTTATTCATGATCTTGACAGGATACCAACAAATATTGTCAATATACACAGGGTAGCTGGTATTAACATTCTGAAACACTAATGAACTCACAGTCTATGGTGTCGTGCACCAGGTTGTGGTTTCAAACTCTGAACGCTTCAGTGCAATGATCCGTCACAAGGGTACTTATAAACTCGTTTATTTTGAAGATCCCCAGCCACCTCAAACGGTATCCAGGAACCCTCTTGGTAGCATTGCAGTGAAACAGTTTAGAGGTTTACATACTTTGTCCACACTAGCATGCAGACTGTGAAGAAAAATGATAGCACTTGGATGATAGTCCTGGTTCAATGTATGGCTCAGTTGGTTCATTGTATGGCTCAGTTCTGCTTAAATGAAACAAAACAAAAAAAATTACATTATAGAGCATGAATAATGGAAAAAATTGAGGTGCCTGAGGACCCCTTGGGGTCCCTGAAATACTGTTGGGTTCCTTGTAAACTCCCTATTTATTGTAACAAAATTTTATTAACTGTTTTTACTACATGTTGAAATGTTTTTCTATTTTAAATGGCCTCCCTGTATGTTGATGCCTCAGCTTATGCTTACACTAGTAGTGCTTTGGTATGTACAGCTAGTGTGCAGAAGTAGTGATTTCCGTGTCGCATGACCCTAACCTGCAGACATCAACGAGTGCTGGGTCTTCCCGCAAATGTGCCCCAATGGTGCCTGCGAGAACCTCAAGGGAAGCTACCGCTGCATCTGCAATCCAGGCTATCAGGTGGACAACACAGGCAAGGTATGTTCAGGTAAGTTTGCCGTAAAGGGAAATGAAATAAGTGAAGAATGAATACAATAAATAAATTGATTTTGGGGTGATAACTGTCTTGAGCTACATAGCTGATCAACACCATAACTCCTACTGTTCTTTCAGACATAAATGAATGCAAGGTCAACCTGCTGCTTTGCGAGAATGGACTCTGCCGCAACACCCCAGGAAGTCACCAGTGCACCTGTCCCGCGGGCTACCGACACAACGCGCACACCAGCACCTGCGAAGGCAAGGCGACTTATCGGTGCATAAGACACAGATCACAAAGTGGCACTTTCGTCTCGAATAGTTCAGAGAGTAGATGACACTTATCGAAATCCCGACAGCCAGAGTAAAGGCCTATTCACACGGTAGCGTTTACTAGGTTACAACGTGTTATGACTGCGAGTCACCAGGCACCTGTGCTTCGCCGGTAGCAATCAGTTCGTTGAACGACGCTTCATCGACAGATCGTTTTGTTGGCACTACAATGTTTGATTGCCGGTTCACGTCATTGAAAGGTTCCTGCGTTTGTTTCATCAATACACCTTGTGACGTTTCGTCAAAAGTGTCTTTCCACACACGTTACCCCCGTCACCGGCATCCAGATGTTAGCCTAGCTTGCCGAATCCTCAGCGGTTCTAATGAGATCTGGTGCAAGCTTGGGTCCGAGGTTGTATTAAACCTTCACCGAGCAGAACAAAGCGAAGCGAGGGTTTACTGCACATAGCGCAGTCTGTTTGAAAGCCTAGGATTAATAATACAGTAAACTTCCGTTAATTCGACCTCGACGAGACCTTGAAATTTGGTTGAATTATCTGAATGATCGAATTAAAAAAGGACAGAAAAACGGTTAAAATTAAACTTCCTTTTACTGTCCAAAGTACTCACGGATGGTCTGCTGCCGTCTGCGCTTAAAACGCGTGTCCAAAAGCAGGCTTCGGAGAGCAGCGCAACCAAACCTCACGTCCCCGAAAAATCGCGCACTACAAAAATTAATAAATAAATAATAATAAATAAAACGAAAAAATTAAGTTTTACGAGCTGAGTTTGGCGCCAAACCAAAATCAACTCGGCGACAAAAAAAAAAAAAAAAAGGAAAAGAGAATTTGCGTTTTCGACGCGGAGATGGACCGCACACGATGCTACAGAGAAGCGCTTTGGAGAGCGCGCTGAGAAAGCTTCGCCCTTGTCTTTGGAGCCGGGCGGCCAGACCGACGGCGACAAAGAAAAATAACAACAAAAAAAGGAAAAGAGGACTCACGCTTTCCGGTGCGCAAGATGGAGCGCACACAATGTTACAGAAAACAAAGGAAGAAAAAAAAACGCTTTGAGAGCGCGCGTTGGCTCGTGGGCGCCAGACCACGTCCTATGTTCTCCGTGCTACTCCACGCCAGATTGGTTGCGCTGGCTCGTGTCATTCGCTACGGTCCATCTCAACGGCGTAGAGGAGCAGGCGCATATTTGCGCACGTTCGGCTTTGCAACAAATGGCTTGTGTTTCGCCGTACGTTGGTGTTTTTCTGCCGTGGTGCTGTGCAATGCGAGCCCGCGCGCACTCGCTCCGGACGAATTATCCGATGCCGGGTCTTCCCGAGTTCAAACTCTCGAACTTTTCCTCCCATAGAAATGCATGGACGCTCGCCGGGACTTTTGAACACGATCGAATTGAACGAAAAGTCGAATTAACCGAGGTCGAACTAACGGAAGTTTACTGTAATAATAATAATAATAATATTTATTTCCATTTAAAGAAATGGTGGAGCAAAAGGAAAAAGCTTCAACAAGAAGCTTGACTGGCCCTCAGCCCCATCAAACTCACAGTTTTCATGCAATGAAAAACAAAACATATACAGATACAGTCTACGCTCATTATAACAGACCTGGTTACAGCAGACATTTGGATATAACATACCAATTCGTGAGGTTCGGTTGGTTTCCCTCTACATACCATTGGCTTAATTTTATATCTGGATACAACATACTCCTTTTACAACAGACCAAAATCTTGGTAAAAATCAAGGTCTGTTATAACGAGCTTGGACTGTAATTATACATTATCAAATGGAATAACAGAAACAAGACACAGAATGCTTAAATATGTAAAAATATGTTGCGCAACTCTTTAGGAGATATCGTTTCTAGATTTCTATTTTCTTCTTTAAAGGAAATTAAAAGCTTTGGATTTAAATACCGAAGCATTTGCTGCCCATAATGTGACCTGCATGTGGGAACCTTCCAATATTCATTATAGTGGGTCAAGTAAACCGTATTAGTTTTTTTTTCTAATCTAACTATCTCGTTTAAAAGAAGACTTTCTTTATTGATTTTATTCTTAATGGTGATTAGAAGTCTATAATCAGATAGCTTCTGAATTTTTAATATTTGCAGATTACTAAGCAGCTTGCTTGTGAATTTACTTTTGTCGTATCGGGGCCGCCTGAGCGAGTCCACTTCAGTTTAGGTATGCTTCCTGCAAATGAAATAAAGCCAGCAATCCTCTACAATCCACATGCAGTCGAGCCCGGTTATATCAAACCCGGGTATTTCGAATTATTGCTTATATCGAACAGTCCAAACATCCCCTTGAAAATCACATGTCTTTTTGTATCAAACTCCCATGAACTCCCATGGTGGGGACACTCGATATAGCGAACTAAGCACAGGAAGCACAGCGGCCCTTCGCTTCTCCCGCGGTCAGATTGCGCCTTCGGAGCACATAGCTCGTGTTGCCGGGCTACTGTATAAGTTGCCCTTAACTGCTTTGAGATGTGTCCAATTCACTTTCAAACATACCAAAAGCAGGTTGCTGATGCTTAGCCACACCTGAGGCTTTGCTTGTTGATCAGTCTCATTGAAATCATTGTCGCTGTTTTTACCTTGCCGTCGAATTACATTATAAGCTTCCGTGTGTTAACATACCACAGCTCTGACGGCACTCAGTAAAGAAAGCATGCACTGCACACTCATGAATTCAGTTCCCATACCTGCTAGGTTTCATATGAACTGGAGATGTAGCAGTGCATATTCAAAATTACTACTATTACTAGCCCAAGTCAGAAGTTGCACTGCTCTAACCCAGTTTTTCTCTCTGCTACAAATATGCAAGATGTTAGACAAAGAAACTAAAACAAAATCTCTGTAAGATGTTATTTTCAGACAGAATCTGACTTTTGACAATTTTCTGATATGCTTCTTACAAATAATATCACCAGGTTTGATACCGACACTCATGCTACAGAAACCTTTGTGTTTTCCTTGCTGGTTTAAAATGCTCTCGCTGCAGTAGTGTGAATTTTCTTAACCGGTAGCCCTCTGATCTAACTGGACGATTTTCCGCGCAGACATTGACGAGTGCAACGGCAACGGAAGAGGTCACTGCGTTGGGGGTGTCTGCGTAAACACACCAGGAAGCTACCGCTGTGACTGTCCCTCTGGAATGACTCTCGACGCGTCTAGGCACGTCTGCATTGGTAAGACAATTTTAAACATCGATATAAAATTTCAAGGCAACACCATAACAAACTTTTGCCTCTTATCTTTGTCCTTCACAGAAACCTTTGTCTTTCCCAATGTGGGTTCCTAAACTGGGTTCTTAAGAGCCTAGGGGTTCCCTAAAGTACCCCATGAGTTCTTCAAGTCCTCAAGTTCTTTAAAAATCACCCAAGTTCCCAGTTTGAGCACAAGAACAGCAGATATGAGCCACCTATTGATGTACGGAGGTAAAGGTGGGAGCAGAGCGCAGCAAATCCCAAACGCTGACGTTGGAGGTCCCAAGAGAAAGAATAAGAAAGAGACAGAAGAGCAGAAAAATAAGGCAGACGAAATGTTAAGCATGTTCATTTTGCCTCGACCAGTTGAAGTTGTTTGAGAGCCTGTCAACTTTATTTATTTTTACTCAATACGTGATTCCGGTGTTTTTATGCAAAGTAAGAAAAGATCTAGGAACAGATCTTACAGGCGATGTCCTTTATTTTGCATATTAAGGTGTTGCCAGTGATATGGTCCATTGGGACTACCAACTGGAACCACCCATGTCCTCGTCAATACGCCGCCGTTCTGAAGCAACCCGAATGCATGGGACCTTTCCCTCGAGATACTTATATTAACTCTATGTTGAGGTATAAGCATGAACCCAGCCTTCCTTAGTATGTGCATTGTTGTTTACAAGCTCTGTATTTATGCTTCTGCACTGCTGTATCCCCAGTGCTGAGACTGGCAAGGGGTTCCTCAGTTATCGATTGAGAGAGAGATAGGGGTGGGGTACCCCTATCTCAGCAAAATATTGGCTGCCTCATTGGCTTCCATGAGGCTCTTTTTCGGGCTCCTCCTGCCAGCTTTAACAGCCCACCGTGTTATCTCTTGTCTGTATTTGAAACATGCAGATAACCGTAAGGGTTCGTGCTGGCTGAGCGTGAGGGACGGCCAATGCGAGAACGACGTCAAGAGGAGCATGCTTCGGTCGGAGTGCTGCTCCTCCGTGGGCAAGGCCTGGGGTAGCCCCTGCCAGCTCTGCTCTCTGTTGGAACAAGGTACGTCTGCTGTGTTCTTGGTTCTGCGTTGGCAACGTGCACTTTATCATCATTAGCAGCAGCAGATTGTTGCCCACTATCAGTTCACTGTCGCATGTTTTGTTCTGTGTGTTGTTCGAGCAAAAGCCATTTTGGCTTGGAGTGTCGGCATGAGTGGTTCTTTTTGTGGTGTCGCTGAGGCCACCAGAACGTCATCACTGAGCTCGTATGCTTTTAACCTTATCCCAAAACTGCTCTTCTGTATTCACATGTGGGAAGCTCTCAAGCCCAAGCACTGACTTCTTCAGGGTGTCAGTCGAGGAAAACAAACCATGTTTTTTACACAACAAAAATAGCAAAACAAAAAAATTTTGCACACGAAAAAAAAAAAAAGTGGAACTCGTGAAGGAAAGTTAATTTGAGTGATTTATGAAATTACAGTGGTATCATACCAGTTGGAGGCGAAAGGAAGAATGCTACATGAATGCTGTAAAAACGACCTCATTTTGCTTGCTTCCCTTTGTAGCACAATGGTGCTGTAGCAGTACAGTGCTAATCACACTTGTCTATAACGCGCGAGCGTGCGGCTTTCTCCAGGGAGCGCTAGACTGGTGGCATTCGCGGAAACTAAGCTAGTCACGTGGCGCAACATGGAACGGCCCGCTCGGGAGGTGTGCTGCCCACTGTATCAACTTGACAAGCGATAAAAGTAAAGTGCTTTATGATATATTTTTGTTTATTGATGACGACATTGTTGATGCGCCTTCGTGTTTTAGTTTGTTTATTGTTCGAGCAATAATGTTTGTAAAAAGCGTGCGAGAAGCCTTCCGCGTTCACCGCCAGCTGATAGAGTGGGCAAAACACCCCTCCAGCGGGCCGTTCCATGTTGCGCCACGTGACTAGCTTAGTTTCCGCGAATGCCACCAGTCTAGCGCTCCCCGGAGAAAGCCGCACGCTCGCGCGTTATAGACAAGTGTGATTAGCACTGTTCATGTCAACCGAATAGTACCTACCTACCTGTGCTGGTTTGAAGGCATTCAAAGTTATTATATCAAAATTAGATGGGTTTTCTTTTTGTTCAGTTATTCCTTATTGTTTTAGCTGGATCCCTTACATCTTGAATTGCATTAATATTTATTTAATTAAGGTAAATCACGTAATCAGCCTAATCAATTCCCATGGGCATAGCCAGGAATATGCTCTTAGATGAGGAAAGGGGGAAAGTCGACAATCTTATCGACGTTTCATGATCTAAGGTTGCTTTTTGGGCGATTGATGACTTCATGATAATATAACGTGGGAAAAATGTCGTGAAAGAGTAACCTCCCGCTCCTTTCTTTTTTGCTGCTAGGCACCAGCTTGGTAAGTGACTCCAAAATTTCTAGGGGTCCTATGTTTCTCGTTCCTCCCCATCCTGGATGTTTTTTTCTTTCTTTCTTCTCCCCATCCGCTTCCCCAACTCAAAGTAGCCAACCAAGGCAGGCCGCCTTGGTCATCATCTCCGTTTTCTCCTCTTCCTCCTATCTTCTGGATTAGCCAGCATGCAATTTCTATGCTCCTCTCACCCCTAAGCTGACAGTGTGGTGGAAGTTATGTGCTCATTGGACCAGTCACCTGCCTGTCTTTTGCAACGCGATCCATGGTCCCGCCCATACCCACGCAAAGAGGGCAGAGCCAGGCGATAAAAGGGAGGTGGCTGATTGGTCCGACAAGCGCGTTGCTCCTACTGCACTGTCACCTTAGGGGCAAACACTTTGTTTTCTTGCCTAATCCCCACCCCCGTTACTCCATCACTTCCAGATCCAAAAGGACGAAAGTGCCCGAAAGGTCACGTGATGCTCGACGGGAGCACGTGCACTGGTAAGTCAAACGCTCGCAGAGTTGCACTCTTCGCCTTTCGTACCAGTCTGGTGGGCTCTCGTGCCAAGTCCAGCGTGCAGTAACCCCCTCTCTCCAGACGTCAACGAATGCGAGCTGTTCCCCAACATCTGCCAGGGAGGCGGCCTTTGCGTCAACAGCGAGGGCTCGTACAAATGCAACTGTCCGCCAGGACTTACGCTTGACCCCGGAGGAACCAAGTGCATTGGTGGGCAAACTGCTCCTTACTTTTCTTAAGCGACGTGCACATGGATGGATGGATGGATGGATAGATGGTATTGGCTGTACCTTTTCAGTATCGGGTAATAGCTTAAGTCGTCTTGTCTAGAAACATTTATACCTGGCCCTTTGAAGTTTGCTCTAAATTTCACCTGTCGTTAAACAGTTATAGTCTTGAAATCGCTCTGACATGTTTTATGCAATAGTGAAGCTAGGACAGAAAACATTGACAAAGACCACTATGTGCATGTGCAAATGATTGCACGCCGATCTGGCAGAGGCACTATGTCACTGAGTCACATGCTCATTACAAAAGCACGTCAGACTCTATTAATGGTCATGTGCAAATAGAGTATTTTGAGTTCAAAGTGAACAGTAATTTTGGCCAAATATTTCTGAATCGAACATTGAATATTTTTTCAGTCTTTCACCACCGTGCACCATGATTAAACAAACATTCAACTGAACTCGTGAAGGTTGTTCTCAACCTTCCTCTCGTCTACTGCTAAGCTTAGTTAATATTAATGCTAGCTATACGAACTTTGGTATGCAAACGAGAGATTTGTTGCAGCTATCCTACTCGAGAAAATATATAAATCTGCTTCTATATGCAAATATTGTTTCTTCTATTTCAAATATGACAAAAAAGAAAACAAGCATGAATGGTGCATGCGGGCTGTCAAGACATCGCTGCCTAACGCATACTCTTGCATATTTATTATGATATCCCGAGATGCCCTACTTTCAAAAGATAACACACCCCTATTTCTGGCACATTGCTTTTTGTTTTTTTAAACACTGAAAGATATCCTGCCTTTAGTAACTGCAGGGTGATGGTCAATAGTGACCTTGGCAGAATTGGTGTTACTAACCCACAGCAGGAGATAAGTGAACATTCCTAACTGAAAAGGACTGTTTTCTATGCTCCATTGCCCCTCATTGTAAAACAGGCCTGGCAAGTCACAAAATATGGGTATATAACTTTTTTTAGTTTTCTTGATCACATCATCTATTCTCATTTTCACCCCATTTGTTCTCACTGTTAGGTGGGCGATCTCTCAGGGGATATTACAGTATCGTTTCTAAGTTAAGCTCTGTTGAGTGTAAGCTTCCGAACGAGCATCCTGTGTACTGCTGGGAAGCGGCACCCGCAGGACGCGCGAGTCTCTGCAGGTGTTGCTTCTCCGTTTCAGTGCACAGAAGATGCTTGGTGAGGAGAACACTCAACAAGGTCAACCCACGCAGTACCCGTGAACTGCGATTTTTTATACTTTTTCGAAGTGTTGGATTGTGACGTCACAATCAACACTCTGAAAAAAAAAAAAATCGCAGTTTACCTGAAAACGATGTATGAATCCCGTGATTATTCAAAATACTTCTATCTCGAATATTCAAGCATCAACAACTACCTTGAACCTCGCGGTAAACTCCTACAAAAGGAGGAAGATACTAAAATCAAGATGCGCTAGCGTTGATAATAGTACTAAGCTTAGGAGCCGGGAGAGTAAAAATTTTGCTTAGTAAAATAATATACTACCACACAAAAACAAAAATACTTGGTAAAAAAATGCTCCTACTGCACATTTTCAAGAAAGCCTGTTTGTCGAATTGGAGTGTAAAATCCTGACCTTCCACTAGTGGAATTCGGCACATTTCTGATAGAGTTCAAAAAAAGAAAAATAGTAGATCTTTATTTTTCTACGACACACTGGCATACTGTCGAAATGAAATTTTTTTAAAGGTTTATACTAACTGACGATCATGCTTGCCAAGTTCTACCAATGACGTGACAGCATTGTCCTGTCTTACCATCTGTGATTATCAAAGAGAAAAAAATTCTAGTGTTGCTTGTGTGGCTTTAGATCTTCGAGACGAGTCCTGCTACGCTTCGTTCGAAGACGACGGAGCGGTGTTCACTGGCAATGTACGCTCTTCCGGAAGAGCACCTGTTGCTGCACCGTGGCAAGGCTTGGGGCTACCACTGCGAGGGCCTGTCCGAGACCTGGAACCGGTATGAATAATTCGAGGATGACCGATTCATTGCATGTCAGCGTGAGGTGGAGTCACAAAAAGAACCATGCACCATCATGAGCAGTAAAGCCTCTGGCGTCTATCACCTTTATCACTCCTCATCTTACTCCTTTTAGAGTGCAGCTCCTAGTGCCCGTTTCTGCGTATAGCGGCTGGCGGCGTCACCGTTAGCATAATCATAGGTGCATTGCATTATGGGACGTCACAAACCTATATGCCAATTCAGTTCCTCGCTAAAGCTTAGCGAAGAAACTAAATTCGTGTGTAGGTCTGTGATGTCCCATAATGCAACACTGTGCATTCAGTTTACCCCACTAAATTTAGCGGCAAAACTGACGCTCACATGACCTGAACACCGAATTCAGTTTCCCGCTAAATTTAGCGGGGAATTGAATTGTGTTGAGGTAATGCGGTGTCAGTTCTCCCACTAATTTTGCGGGAAACCCACTTTGTGTAGAAGTCACGTGACATGAAGTCATGTGACATCATTTCCCCACTATATTTAATAGGAAACTGAATTGGTGTTGATGTCACATGACGTTAATTTTCTTCCTAAATGGTATAGCAGGAAAACTGAATTTGTTCATAGGCGACGTGACACGAAGTCATATGTGATGCCATTTTCCCCACATAAATTTGGCGGGGAAACTGAATTAGTGTTGAGGTCACGTGGTGTCAACTTTCCAGCTAAATCTGGCAGGGAAACTGTGATGTCATGTGACGTCACAGGCCACGGCTTCACGAGGTGTGGCGTCACGAAACCGGAGCAACTAGCCAGAAACGTTTCACGTTGAAACAAACATCGCGCCTGTTGCATTATGGGTCTCCACCGTACCCTTCTTGTTGAGGTCACGTGACGTCAATTTTCCCACTAAATCTAGCGGAGAAACTGAATTTGTTCATGGGTGACGTGACGTGAAATCATGTGATGTCATTTTCTCCTCTCATATTTAGCGGGGAAGCTGAATTAGTGTTGAGGTCAGATGGCGTCAATTTTCCTGGTAAATTTAGAGGGGAAACTGTGGAAGGAGGAGAAGGAAAGGCACGAGGAGGAGGAGGGGCATACCTCCTCATCCTCAGAGCTGCGCTCTAATTTTGCACTAAGAGATTTGTAGACGTCTTCCATTTTTGTTTTTCTTCATAAGTCACTAGAAAAATGATTCTTTCGAGTGCATTGCTTCATCGCAGAAAAGGGGCAGGATGAGAAACCTGCTCATGCATCTTAACTGTAGACTGTTCCAACCCCCGAAAACAATTATACCAGACGATCTTGTCTAAAGTTATGCTACGTGCGACCTGTCCAAAAGCTGCCATGTTCAAGGTGACTAGTGATCTCGGTCCCAAAGACCTAACGGCAGAGAAGTTGGTCAGTGGCGCTTGTACACACCTGTGACCGACCATGCAACTCGGAAGAAGTTTGTCGAAACTGATCAGTGATTGGATGTGGTTTCAGAGGCCTACAAGGAGCTCTGCCCCAAGGGGTCTGGCTATGGCCCGATCAGCCGAGGTGGTGACAGCCTAGTTCCCGCCACCATTGGTAAGACAGCAGTGGAGCACGTGTGGTGCTATATAGTCCTGAACTAAATTGACGTTCTCTGTTCCAGACTTGAATGAATGCCTCTATTTTTCCTGGCCTCTGCCAGAACGGGCGCTGCCAGAACAGCATCGGCAGCTTCACTTGCATGCAACCAAGGATTTGCTCTCGACCAAGAGGGGATCAACTGCACAGGTTAATTCTTATTTTTGCTCTTCATATTCC